>VYZQ01058407.1:48492-84704 GCA_013400655.1 Mystacornis crossleyi | reverse complement strand
CAGGCCTCATTTTGCCTTTCTCCAAGCTCTTTGACTGTAAAAGCAAGCATTATTTAAAAAAATAAATGAAGGTTTTCGATAGGAAAATTGAGCCCATTGCACCAATCATTCCCAGCACATTCAATGGTAAGGGTACTTCTATTCAGATTTGACCTTCAGGCTAATTTTGGATATGCAGCCATGGAGGGAAAACTTCTACTTGGCTAAGGAAATGTGTGGGTGTTGTGATTTAGAAAATATATACTGTGATTCTGGTAGCTGAAGGTTCTTTGTGTTGCAAGGCATACTGGAAAATCCCAGTCTCATGTAATTAAACATTACAGATGCTATATACAGTGCTTGCCTGCCACCTCCCCTCTCTCCTTGCCTCTTATGTTTAAAGAAGATCTTATCTTAAAGAAGATACATTACAGCAGGGTCACTATAAACATACAGGGAGACCCAATCCCATCACACTCCAACCAATTCAATCATCATGAAATCTAAAGTAGTCAAGGTGACACCACAGGGCCTCTACACCCACCACTGCATTGCTCAGCATTTCCAGACTCGTTTGTTTTTCTCTCGGCCATTTGCTAATAAACTGAGCAGACATTCAGCTTCAATCTGCTGGTGAGTTGCCCTCTGCGGGAGGAAAAGCTGAACGTTGATGTAGTTGTAGATGGTCTATAGCTACCACCCCAAGAACCACGGGGACCTCAAAGAAATAATCAGACTCTCTTGATCAAAGCAAATAGAGATCAGAGCAAATAGCAAATTCTGGTGTCTGTAGAAGGCAAGTGTTTACAAGCCCAGCCATACAACCTTTCGAGGCCAGCAGGTCCTAAATGCAGACATGAAAGGACAATGACATTTCAAAAACAACACAGAACACAAAACCCAGACTTCTCTGAGCCAGAAATTCTCACAGTTCAAAAGCTGTGCAGTTTGAATTTGCAGGTAAGTTTCCCTCTCTGTGAAGCTGTACAGTCACATTGTCCTGGATAATGTAAAACTACTGCCTTAAGAACCATGAAGATCTCAAAGAAATAATCAGCAAGGATCAACCCACATTGATTACAGCAGATGCAGAGTCTTCTGGCATCTGCAGAAGCCAAATCTTTGCAAGTCTGGCCATAAAACATTCTCCTCTATTTGCAAGTCTGCTCTATTTGCCTCCCAAGTAATTACTTTTCTTCATCTGCTAAACCTGGGAAATATAAAGCATTATTTAAAACCTGCTGTTGTTGCTGAGGAGAAATGAGCCGTCCCCAACACAATTCAGTCTGCCAATAGAGGCCCAGTAAAAATAATGCATTGGCATAATTTCTTTTTCTCCTTTTTTTTCCCTGGGTCTAGGAAATATTGCATGCTATTTTGTCTCACCTTTGCTCTTCAGATCCTATCTAAATTTAGCTGATTCCTGCTTCTTCTTTTGTGATAAATAATCTTTCTAATTCCTTCTAGTTGGTGACGTCTGTGTGCTGTTTTCAGACAGCTGAGTACGAAGATCTTCAAATCACTTGCACATACTAAAACATTCAAGAGCATACCGTTGGCCGAAAACCACATACAAAGGCCATCAGTTGAGCAAATCTTAGTATTTTCTCAGGGACACACAAATGCTAAATCTGGGGCTTGTTCTGTAAAGGCATCTTACAGCTGTTCTGAATTCAATTGCAATATCAAGTAAACAGTGTTTAATTTCCAGTAACCCCAGCTAAATGTCACTGTTCCATACCCTTTGAGTTCAACTCAGATGAAGCAGAAATCGGGGAACTCTCCCAACTGCATTCCCCATTCACGGATTCCTGAAATGGTGTTCACATTCCCCTGTCCAACTGACCAGCTGATTTCCCTCTTCAGAAAACTGCAGAACAACAATGCTTAAATCAAGGTTCCCAAAACCATCCTGTATTTTCGGAGATAGCATTTCAAGGCTGCTGCAGGAGTGAGCAGGGCCATAACCCTTTTGATTGCATGCATTGTGGGTGATCGCAGCCAAACAGTTAAAATTCATTACAACCAGCTGCTGTGCCATGAATAAGGCAGGAATAATTCCTGTTGAAAGATCTTTGTTCAGGTTTTCATATTGTGAGCTGCAGATGGATGGTCACATTGCCCAGGCAATGGGCAGCCGCTCACGGCCCTTCTTCCCTGCTACCCTGTGCAATGATAGCAGCACAGTCCAGGGGCAGTCGGGACCCATAAACCCCAGAGCTGGGTTCCTGCTCCAAGCCTTCTCAACCTTTTAAATTCTGTCCCGACATATCCTCGGGGGGCAGTGCATGCTCTAGACGCTCTTTCAGCATGCTGGTACGGTGTGCCTTAATCCCGCTGATTTGCTCCCCTCACTCACCCATTCCTTCTTTCTGGATCCTTTCTTCTGCTTGATGGATTTATTACGCTCAGCTGAGAGGCCACCCAAGACACTGATCCCAGTTCAAAAAGCTCTTCCTGAAGTTTCCTGAGCATGGTGGTCCCTTTAACCCCTGAAGCAGATGCAAAGAATCTGTCCCCAGGCCCCTCTCCGATCGCCCTTGCCTGAGGCAATGCCTATCAGAACAGGAAAGCAGAGGTGACTCCAGCGGAATAGGAAGATGCCTTCAGGCAGTGCAGCAACTCCCAGCTACTCCAACTCCAGTGTTATCCTGGGGTCCCTTTTCTCCTTTCCAGTTCTCAGAAACTTGTCTCTGAAGATGAACATCCTACCCCAGGCCCAAAGTGCTTGCCTGCATTTTGAGTTGTGAGAACTATCGCAAAGACTCAGCTGAAAATTCTATCACCTCCAAAGTCCAAATGTCCAGCCTTGGCAGCCACAATTCCTGCACAGCCAGTTCTCCCTGCTGGTTTTTTCCATCCTCTGTTGGTCTTTCTTCTCTTCTGCTTTTCATTCCCTCTCATTTCTCCTCCTATCCTTTCCTCCACGACATCAATACTATATCTTGATGCTTCCTTCTCCCTCCTTTCCTTGCCTCAGTCATAACTCTGTTCATGGTCGTGAAGTCACCACGTCTGTGACACTGGAGCTGCTTGAAATCCCCTGATTTTTAGGTCTTAGAAGCAAAAAAGAGCTTTGCATGAATTAAGTACTTCCTCATTGTGCCATGCCTGGCACTGGCTATAAACTAAATCACTTCTCCCACACACATCATTAGCAGTAATGAAATCCGGGCTGGCCTCCTTAGCATGGCATCCATATGCAAATGAATTTCCTCAGCTCAAAGGACCTGCAGAGCGCCAATGCATGGCTACTTGGGATGCCTCCAGCAGCCTCTCTCAGGTCACAACTGGAATATATTTGGGGACTACTACTTACCGGGAAGAGTTTTATGATGCCTTTAAATCCATCATTCTGCACCCTAATGCCATCATGAACTTTAATAGGGACTTACAGCTCTCTGGAGTAATGAAAAGAGCAAAGCAAAACATCCCTTTCATGTCTACTTTGATTGTGAAAGAAAGTAGTCATGGACTAATGGAAGGTTAAAACAAAGACAGGGTTACTAAGACACTCTAATCCCTTGCCAGTCCTAAATTAGAAAAATCCCACTTCGCGTAACAGCTGAATAAAAGACCTATTTACTTCTATAAACTTTGCAGAGCAAAATCCAAAAACTTCATCATCCACGTGTCCTGACTGTACATGGGGATGATCGATCACGCATTTCAGGAGAGGTTTTCAAGGGAAATGCATCCACTAGGAAGAGCTTTCCAGCACCCTCATCTCCTCACCTCAGTCAGGCTGCGCTCAGGACTCCCTCCTTGACAGTCCCTTGGGAAACAAGGGCTGGAAACAAGAACCTCGGGTCATTCCTTTTTGTCACTGCTCCTCAAATACACTCACTCACAACAGGCATTTGTTACTGCAGAATCAGCGCTGGGGTCCCCTTTTGTGTCACTGAGGACCTCGGGGTCAGGCAAAACAAAGGGTCACACTTCAGTTTCTGTGCAATGCCTCCTTTCTTTGCAGTTGACTCATACCCTTTGTAAGGCCCTGAATGGAGCCTCTTCACATGAATGGGGCTTCTACCACACATATTTCAATACAGCCCTGCTCCTTTCTTCACTTGTCATAAATGTGGCAAAGGCAGCGCTTTGCTCATCAGCTTTGGAAACACCTTGCTGATAGCACAGCTGAACTGTGCGCTTGCCCACCTTCAAACTCTCCCGTTTAGATTTCTCAGACACCTCTCGATTATATGAGCGTTTCTCTAGTAATCGCTCCTCAGTGCCAAGGATCTGCAAAAATCCTGCTTCCTCTGTCCTTTAGACTACATGCAGCCTTCATCCCTGCTCCTCTCTGCTGCTCCCTGTTTCCTAAATCTGCTTCTTCACTCAGGCTTCAGGCACCTAAATCCCGTGTTTAGTCCAGCAAACACCAGTCACCTCTGCTCCAAGCTCCTTTCAGCCCAGCGCTCTCTCAGTGTGGTGCTCCAACATCTCGCTGAAGAAAGGAAAAGTCCACCCCAGCACTAGAGATCGCTGCCATCTTTGCAAAACGAGAGAAGAAAACCTGCTTTATTCTCTTTTAGGTGGAAGAGCGTGTAATCCTCCTGGCACTCAGCACTTACACTAAGGTACAAATCCTCTCTCTGCCGATCTCCTGATCTCAAAGTTCACAACAGCACTCTCCTTTGGTCTTCCAGTATTGCAAGTAGTAGCAAAAAGGTTTGTATTAAATGCCCTGAATATTGAATATCTAATAAACTGAAAGAAATTTCCCTCCAAAAATCGGTATTGTGGTAAGTTCATCATCTTTTACACAGGAAACTAACTGAGTAAATTAAAAAGTAGCTTCTGTTTCCTGTTCTGCCTCATTAGGTATTGTCCACCCATTACTTCTTGCTGCTGTTTCAAAAGAAAATCTTCCTGAAATCTACTTAGAATTTAAATCCTTATTGCAAAGCATCAAGGAATAATCACAATGTGTTCTGTCATATCAAGGTAATCTAATCAGAAAGTCTCTTAGAATTATTTATATACGTACATTTTAATGATAATTTAATAATTGATAGGCTTAAAGAAATAATCTCATTCTCTTCTATTTCGTAATATACATCATGAAATACTAATTTCATTGCCATGTACATTTGCCGTTTTATCTACTTAAAATAA
Source organism: Mystacornis crossleyi (assembly GCA_013400655.1). NCBI lineage: Eukaryota > Metazoa > Chordata > Aves > Passeriformes > Timaliidae > Mystacornis > Mystacornis crossleyi. The sequence continues at coordinate 79,607 of VYZQ01058407.1, read as the reverse complement.
ATGCAGATTTGAGCAACTTTGATCAATAATTTTCTAGAGGGAGAAGAAGACTATTTCTTTTGCAGTGTAGCACGTGTGGACTTACTTGTCTTAAAAACATAATCCTATTTGTAACTTCTTCCTTTCAATTTGAATAAAAGATTGAATGAACTCTGTAAACAAGTAGTGCCAGAAGTCACTTGAGCCCCTCTAAAGTGCTGGTTGGAGCTGTAAGGTGTAACCACTCTGTCTAATTTTCAGAGGTGGCACTGAAACGCTGGAGGCAGAAGGACAAGAGATGCAGCCAGATGCCAAGAAGAAACAAAAAGTAATTACAGAAATAAACACCGCACTCATGCACTACAAATTTCCTCCAGCAATGTATACATCCTTTCCTCTCCTCTTCCCTCTGCCTCTCCCCTGCCGAGCCCCCAGGAGCAGATATGTGTGTGCATTGTTGCATTTTTAACACATATATCCCTGCTCTGGACGCATGCTGACACCTCCAAGACCAAAGAGGGCTTGGTTAAACCTCCAAGTGCCCCCAGCAATTTGGTGTTGGGTGAAAGCACAACCACCTCCAGTGCTGCCCACAAGGGTGGTTCCATGAGTGCAGAAGGTGAAATGAAAGAAATAATGCTAACAGGAACTAATGGTGAGGCACTTCAGAATTCATAAAGGGGAAAATGTCAGTGGAAAATTTCTGTAGGTCTAGCAGAAGTAAACTTGTCTGAATTAGTGAATTAAGGATCAAAATGTCACCTTCCAGTCATAGCTGATTATCCCAAAGTACAGAGCAGCTTTTCCCTGTCTAGTGTTGCGCTACACCATGGTAAAATGGGAACAAGCCACTTCCACCTAGTACATAGCCCTGAAATTTATAGCCTTGTCCAGTGAGAGAGAGACATATTGAAATGTTAGCTCCTAATTTGTATGTGCTATTACACAGTTGAATAAGAACGATTAAATTTATTAGAAATATTTAAATCTGCTAAAGTAAAATCACTCCTCAGGCTGAACTTCCTAACATTAAATATTTGTCTTTTAAAGACCTCTTCCTCCAAATAAACATTCCTGCTCCTGGAAAGCAGCAAAGCCCCTCAGAAAGGAGAAAAAAAAAATATCTCTGGGTCTTTATTAAATCATTTGGGAAAAGTAAAATATATTAGAGTCAGTCGTTCACCAGGGAAGTGGTAGGGTGCTAAGTAGTGGTTGAAATTACTTCCCTTTTCCCTACAGCAGCTACCACACTGCTCCACCCTTCCTGAGCAGGAGGGACAAACCACAAGACCCATGCACAGTCTCGACCAGCCTGCTCCATGGTTAAATTCATGCACTGTGAGTTACAGACAACCTGTAGATCTACACAGCCATCCTTGATCCACTAAGCTCAGCATATAAAGATGCTTTTCACAAATAAGACCTTTTGTATGGTAGGTAGTTCTGCCCAGGGGGGAAGATTTCAATGGTATTTTGTATCAATTCTAATATAAAACTCATCAAAAAAAGAAGTTATTAACTATTTATCTGTGTCACCAGTCCTCCAAATATTTATGCATGTAACTGTGTTTCTTGCATATGTATGAGATCTCTCTAACCAATCTGCTTCAGCTGGCCACATAACTTTTCTCTGTTATATTGTTTTTCCTTCATATTAACTTGTTTTTTAAGTATTTTACTTGTTAAAGTGCCTACCCTCAGTATGGGTTTACTTTAATTTCACAGAAGTATTTAAAAAACAGTCCTGCACAGATTTGCCACACAAATGTTGCAGCACTGAAAATCTGAATATAAAACACCGTGTAAACCTAAATTAAATTGCCCCACAGGAATTGATTTTCATTGTCTCAGCTGATAGAAAAACAAAATGTAAAAAACACACTGAAAAGTAAATTCAATTAAGTGCCAGTAATCTGGGGTGTCATTAGTAGCACAAGCAAAGAGAGGTGTTGATTTACTATGTGTTGCGTTCAGCCTGGCTCTGGTGCTCTGAGCAGCTGTGCTCTGCCAGGAGAAAGAGATGTGGAAGTGGAAGAGTGAGTTCCAGAGATTTTCTGTGGCCTGTCCTCTGGCCTGTCTGATGGCCACAACAGGCGGCCCTGGAGGTGGAAGCTGGATGGAGAGTGGGCAAGGGGTGAAGGCTTTCTGTGCTGACCAGGTCATGCATAAGAGACTACCAAAAAAGTTGGGTGCTGAGCCAAGGTAAATAGGACTTTTACTGGAGGTTACAGAGAGCTGCCTAATGGCGTGATTCTGTTTCTACTTATCGAAATTTGGCTGCAATTTTTTTTTTTTAGTTTCCTTTTTGGGTTTTTTAGACTGATTCTCTGAGCTTAAATGTGTTCCTGTTCTTCCTGAGTTGACTCCAACTAAAACCAGGTATTTTCAATATGTATTTAGGCAACAGTGTCATCTGAGGTTGTGGGCTGGAGGTACCAATGCTTCTGACCTCTCGTGTCATACGAGGGAACAAACAGAGAGAGGNAAAAAGAGAAAGGATTATGAGTATTTCTATGTATGAGCCTTTTTTGCAAATTAAAACGCTGTTTTCTTTCAGCAACCGAAGCTACAGGAGGTGCCTCAGTTCTTAGATGACAGTTGATAAAACCGTAGGATGTATTTTCTGTTTCAGGTGAAAGCTTACTGTAAATGGGAGGGATTTGCCTGCAGCTTAAAGGACACCCACAGAAAGTATGAGAGACCTGCAAAGCACCAGAGCTTTTAAATCTGAATTGAAAGAGAGGTGATCACTGGGAGGTAATGGTGGCCTTGAATCAACTTCAGTTCTTGTGTAAATGATCCTCTGCCTCTACACTTCTAATTCACTCATGGTTAACTCAGATGGGCTACACTGTCAGTCTTGTAACTTTCTTTTTCTCATGTCTTTCATAGACTTCACACACCATCGTTCTGTCAGACCCCAGATATAAAGTATACCATTAGAGCTGTGGAGGTATATACGTTGTTGGTATTAAACTTTTTTTTTTTTACTTTTTTCCCTTATTTTGTTTTCTTTTCTTGCTTTTTTTTTCTGACAAGGCTAAAAAAAAAAAAATAAAGAAACCACTTGAATAAAACCAGAAAAAGTATTTTCTTGATTAACTCGTGGCATCCAGTGAGAGCTTTCAGACCAAGCAGTAAAAGCCGACAAAGTGAAGCAAGTGACAATATAGTATTTAAGTGCAAAGTGCTGCACAACTTCAGTAGGGGAAGCTGCCTACCTGGCCTTGAAATGCCTACATGTGATAATTCTGCCTTGGAGAAACTGATTCGTTACCATTCTTTGTCTCTCCATAATCTCCTTCCACAATGAATCAAGCAATTCCCATAACTATGCTATTTTCAAAGCTGATGAGAATTAGTTGACATTGACTAAAAGATCAAATTTGGAGGCTTTAACTTTACTCTTAGGAAAGTCAAAGCAAGTTTTCCTATGTGTTTGATCCTTAACAGGGTGAGAGAAGGAACTGCTTTTTATAAATCTTGTGGTTTTCAGTGTAACCCTGGCTGGTTCAGATTTAGCTCGGCCTTTAAAAAACTGAGCTCTGAGTCTTACAGTTAAGTGAAGTTGTGGGGAGAACTAGAAAGTGGTGCTGATGCTGACCAGTGTGGAGCTGCCTTTGGGCTCTGCTCAGCCCTTCTTAGTGAAAAGAGCCAGAAAGTTCCAGGGAGGCTGAGACTGAACTCTCCACATTTTCCAAAAGACAAGTCAAAACATGCCCTTGGCCCAAAGTAATGGGCTCTGCTGGAAGTCTGCTAGACCCAAGAATTAAACCTCAGTTTCCCCAACCCTTAGATGATTTTTCCTATCAAAAGGCTTACTTTTGTCTATTCAGTATGTGCTCCTGGCCCATAAACAACAATTTTCTTTCAGTTTAATTAAAACACTTTTGTCTGCCAGGATGCCATCAAATCTATCTTTAATTGTATTGCCAGTCACAGCTCATTAGCCCCGTAGGCACAGTGGTCAAGCTGAAATACTAAACAAGTAAACACTGATGAGAACAAGTTGTGAAGATATTTCATCAGTTCATAAAATGCGTGAGAATGAAGATTTTTCTTCCTTTGTGAAGAAAAAAATCCTCCAGCAATGCAGAGGTGACACATTCTGAAAAAAGAAAGCAATTAGCAGTTCTAGCCCCTATCTCTTTCAGGCTGAGAGCTGGGGTTTGACTCTGGATTTGGCCTCAGTATTGCAGGGATCCTATCATCTTCCTCCCAGCGCTGCCCAGCAGACCTGCTCTAGCCTGCTCTCCCTACTTATGCCGTGCCACTTTGTGCAATACTCCAGTTTTAAGTACGCAAGGATTGTTTTTGGTCTTTCAGCCACTTCACAAGATTGCTTGGTCTTTTGATTGTTATGCAGCAAAACCATCAGTTTGCTGTCTTTTCTCTCATCGTTTTGCTTTTCCACGTTTTTGTACTATTTCCAGCGCTGCTTTGCCCGATGTTGGCTAACCAAGGCCCCGTGGAGTTTGCATGCTCTGGTGAAGCACACTACTTCCTTTGCTTATTTCCTTTCCTTTACCACATCATCAGAGGTTGTAATATATGATAATGTACATGAGACATCATTTCTATTTATAGGTACAGACAGATATATATGAAGTGTGGAAGAGACAGTGCTGCATAATGTATGAGAAAACTTCTTTACAGATGAGCATTTACCTTCCTATTTAAGGCTCTGTCTATGTCACAAAACACTGGTAAATCCAGACTGGGTGAAGGGTATCCTGTCAGAAATCTCAACTGTCTTCTTGTTGTAGAGCTTTGCTTTTTCTTGCCTTTTTTTTTCCCTACTTTTTTTTTCTTTTTTCTTTTTTTTTTTTAATTTTCTTTTTCTTTTCTTCTTTTTTTCTTCTTCATTTTTTCTTTTTTCTTTTTTTTTTCCCCTTTCCATTCATTTTTATTAGGTTCCGGCTATTTCAGTGTCTTCGAATTTCCTGTAAATTGACTTACATCACCTCCAGAAAGGTCTGACGTCGTCCTTGGTATCCTCTTAAAACAGGGCTATTAGAATGACCAGGTAGAACGGCTGCTACAAGGAGGAATAGCCAAATTTGTGGGAGTCTTCCCTGGGAAGCACGATTATTGCTCACCTCCTCGATTCTCTTCAGTTTAGAGCTTTGTCTCTAGTTCTGTAGCCGGGATTTTAGGGTAACAGGGATTCAAATGTATGCAGAAGCCTGAGGATATGGCTTGACAGCACAGCTTAGATCATCTAATGGCTCCCTGGTGTTGAAAGGGAAAAGCCCTTCTCACCTCCAGTCATGCATTTCCATGCTGGTAAGGACTCTTGCTGAGCTGAGTGAATTTACTGACCTCGCAGAAGCCGTGCGTGCGTGCGTGTGTGTGTGTGTGTGTGTGTGTGTGTGTGTGTGTGTGTGTGTGTCTAGGGGGAAGGTCGGGTTCAACTTTGGATAATTTAGCACGGGATGGGATTCAAAGGCCTGGGCAAAGGTGGAGGGAGCAGGACTACAGGGATGAGATGTCATATTTCTGAACCTCGTGGTCCCACCCTGTCTCAACTGAGCAGTTCCACGCCTTTCTTTTCAGTGGCTCTAGTGTGCATCTGGCGTGGTGTCGAGTCACTCCAGCATGCTAAATCGGTAGAAAAAGGGTGGGGTTTAGGGTGTCGAGGGTGTGTATCTGGCTTGCATGCCCAAGTGGCTCAGACCAGGGTTAGACAAGCACGAGAGCTGGCGTAAGAAGGGAGATGGGGAATGTGCAACCAGGGGTGGGAAGTCGTGTGGGATTGCAGCAGACAGCAATTTAATTGGTTTAAGCTGTTGTTTTGTGGCAGCCTGAGCCAATTTTAGGGGTGGCTTAAAACCCAAGTGTAAGGATACAGTTAAGCACTAAATGAAAATATTTTCTTCAGTAAATCTAAATATGAGCATTGTATAGTTGCTTTCCTTGACTTCACAAACACTCACATTAAGCATTTTTTTAATTTTGAAGGTATTTATAGTCAAGGAGGCAGCTCTTTGAGAACTGTGTCCCATTGACTGCTAGTCACTCCTGTGGCTGCGGGAGCAGTGCCTCTTGCTAAGAGGTTTCTGCTAAAACCCCTTTGATTGCCTCCCCGTTTGGATCAGAGTTATGCCAAAAAGGAGACCATGTCTTCTGGAGAGCTGACAGTGGAAACCGAGTTTTCTCTCGCAAATTTATCAGTAAAAATTTTTGTCACTAGCCTTTCTCTGTGTGTTGCTTTGTCTGTACCCAGTTGCTGTAGAAAGGAGGAATCCCTCCCTAACTGCATGTGAGTGCTGGTCTCTGCAGAGCCTGGAGCAAGCAGGTGGACTGTGATAGTGATCGCGGGGTGCGTGTGTCAGGGGATGCTCATATTGGGGGATGCTCAAAAATACAACACCCTTCTGCCGCTCCGCAGTTGCCCTTGGAGCAGCCTGGCTGCTGTAATCTCTGAAGTCCAGCGTCACGGGTCCCTCTTATCTCTCTTGCCAGTGTGAATAGATCTCTGGGCAAATCTGCAAATGAATGGCTGCAGATGGGAAAAACAACCGGGGATAAATGCTTCCTTTGTGCCTGTAACTACCACAAACGCCATTAAGGGACATGCCAAAACCTTAATGAAATAGTGCTGGGTACTTTCTCCCTGTCTCTGGGGCAAGCCAAAGTGGATGGAAGCATGATGCCTTGCCTTGTTTCACCCAGGGTCTCTATCCAAAAAACAGTCATTCTATCCTTACGCAGTGCTCCAAAAACAGTGGAAATGGCCTCAGCATCCTGCCAGGTCATTTTGCCTTGGAATCTGTTGGCCCACAAAAGCTGCTAAACACAATTACGAAGTCCCCAAACCAAACATTAATAAAGGAAGCAGCAATATCTGAGGTGCTTCATTTAGGGGTTGATTTAAAAACAAAATCCAAAACTGTAAGTGGGAACGTTTTGCTGTTTTCGGTATGCTGTGGGCCTGCATATTGCCACGTGTTGTGGAAAAATTCGTACACATGACTTCCGAGCTGCATGCAGCAGCAGTGCAGGGGGAAGCCTGGAGTGTCTGGGGCTCTTGTTACAGCAGGACAAAAGCAGTGCCACAGGAATGAAAGCAGTCCTTTCTCTGACTGCTCACAAATCTATGCCATATATTTCTCCTTTTGGTATCCTGTAACTGAGCACATCGAGCTGTAATGAGGAACTGACTGGACAGACAGGTAAAGTAGTGCAGTTGCATGAGATCTCACCCTGCAGCTCATTATATCGAGCTTGTGCAGAATGTGATGTGTTGGCACCGCGGGGATACTTGGATCTGGATTCACTCTTCACCCTGTCTTCCCCATGGCAGCTGCAGATAGGCTATTGATCTTTCTCCTCATTAATCAGACTAATTTTGAAGAAGAAATAAGGGACTCATTTCCTATCCATTCTTCCCCTCAGTTCTTTAATTTACAAACAGCTTTATTTTGAGCTTTTCCTGTTTCCTGCCTCCTTTATGAGGCACCATCCAATGCAACTTATTTGGTAGTGATATGTGACTCACAAAGTGTCTGGAGTTTTGCTTTGTAAAGCATTAAGATATGAGTAAAAAGAGGAAGAGAAGGACCTTGTTTTTAAATAGGATTTTTTGTGCTGTAACTTGATCAAACTCCAGGTAAATGGATTCAATTGTCGGGGGTGGAGGAGGGAAACATGTACAGATACAGTCATCTTTTGGGTTTACATTTTTAAATGAAAATGAATGCATCTATCTAGGGAACATATACATCTCCCTTTACTCCAACCTTAGAATCTTTAATTACCTTCACAGCCTTGCTGTGCAGCAATACAATGCTATTATCCTCACTTTCATTCAGCAATTTTGTTTATTTTAATTGAAATTCCTTCTGCAGACAGGAACTGAATACTTAATGTGCATTTTGCAGACATGGTTTAGTGGTGGACTTGACAGTGATGGGTTTAGAGTTGGACTCAATTATCTTAGAGGTCTTTTTCAACCTAAATTATTCTCTGGTTTGTTTCTTACCCTCAGATAAGGGAAGAAGGCAAGGGAAGTAAAGGACTAGCAGAACCCAGACCCAAGTCAAGAGGTTTATAACCCTGGTAGAGCAGATGGAGGCTTGGTGTCTCAGCAAACTGCAGCAAATCTGCGTGCTGAATGGAGAATTTTCTACTTTGCCAACAAAAAATGTGGAACAGAGAAGCTTGCCTTCTACTTAGGATTTCACTGCCTGAATCAAAGACACATGGAAGAACTCCTATCCTCTTTGGATCAAGTTTGCATTTAGTTTCTGAGGAGAGGAGTCATACCCAGTTATTTAGCAAAATTATTTGGGCTCAGGATGATCTTGCAAAGGACCCCCCAAGTAGGTGGAGGAATGACTGAAGCACAGGAAGGTTGTAAGGAGGACACTGAGCAAACTCATGTAGTGAGCATTTAGAGACTTCTAGGGATCTGTGGAACTCAAATATCTAAATAACAGTTTAAACCAATTTAAACAGCAGTTAAACCCAAAAAGCTTAAAGTGCCTTTTGATTTCAAACTCCCCTAGAGCTGACAGCTGAACACATGTGCTGCGGCTTAGACGATGTTCTAAATGGACTTGTATTTCACATCCACCACCCAAGGCTGGTAACTTCCCACCATGATTCATTATTTGGCTTGTTCTCACTTTTCCTTAAGTTCTCCCTTGTTTTTCACTCCCCCTATTAATGGACTTCTGTGAAATTAAAAAAAAAAGTCTCCTTTTAATACAAATTAAGCAAGAGATTTGAATGGATTGCTGTTTTTATGGTAGGCTAGGTAGGTGCAATGACCAGTTGCTAAACTCCCTATTGTGATACAGCAGGGTTTATATAAACATATATATACACATATTAGGAAAAATGTCTTCACTGAAAGGGTGGTCAGGCATTGAAATAGACTGCCAAAGGAAGTGGTCAAACCACAAAACCTGGAAGTGTCCAAAAGGCGTGTGAATGTCACACTTGGGGGCATGGTTTAGTGGTGAACACACTCGTGCTGGGATAATGGCTGAACTCCATGATCTCAAAGGTCTTTTCCAGCCTAAATGTTTCTATTATTTTATGTATATATATATGTGTGTGTGTGTGTGTGTACACACTACAGAGGGAAGAGAAATTGTACCCATTTCAGATTTGTTTGGAGCTTTCTCTGAGTTGTTTCTTTATTAAGCAGTGCCTCAAAAGGTGGTAGGAGTAAGGGCCATACCCTTTGACTCTTAAAGACTACATAGTTTCAACTACATATATAGTATTCCTAGGATACCCAGTGAGGAATGAGCCGCAGAGCACAAAGCAGAGTGGGAGGGTGTTATTTGGGAGGAACCTGTCAAGCCATTTGCCGCTGTCATATCGACGAGGCTTCTTGGACAGGTTGCATCAGGATAGCACGACAGGAAATGAAAACTCTCTTACTTGATGCTTGGGGAACCAGATGTGAGATTCCTAAGAACCTACCCAGAGGAAAGCAAATGGCTGCTGCCAGGAAGCAGGTGTTGCGCCAGGTTCTCAAACTACGTAGCAGATTTGTAAGGCACTGTTGAGGTCATGGGCATTATTAGGAGGTGGTGGAGAGCTGTGTGCTTTTGGTTCCCCTTATCAAAAGGGATTTGGGGTTATTGCAGGAGTTCTGACAGCTCAGCCGTGTTTGCTGCCTTATTGTGCTTACTGCAAAAGGTCAGTCCACCCTGGCTCAGGGAAAGGCTTTGTAGCCAGAGTCCCCCTGGCAATAAACTATAAATGTTTTGTCTATCAGAAAGTGATGATAGCTTGGTATTGCACACTTCTCCTGTGCTACNTTCATGAGGAAAAAAGTGGCATGGATTTAAAACTGAAATCTGCCTCTACCATTAAAAGTGAAGGGTGTTCTCCCATGAGTGATCCCAGGGGATGGACACCCATCTCTGCAGCACTGCTGCATACAGCTCTCTAGCAGAAAGGTGCACACATTCCCTGCCAGAGAGAAGCGTGGGGCACCAGAGAGGGGACTCCCACACTTCTGCCTGGCCAACTTCTTCACTGATTCTTCTTTGGCAGCAACAGCGAAGGGGAAATCTTCGATTTCCACAGCCTTAGTCTATTTGTATATCCAAGACTGAAGGCTGTAAATATGGGATCTGTTAGTTGGACTGGTGCTGGAGCTTTGTTATGACATTATCCTCAGCATATCCAGTAGCTCTAGCAGCTAATAAAAGGGTATTTGCACTGTGGGGGAGTGAGAAAATCCAACTGTTAATATCCTGGAGCCTGTGTAGATTACTCATACCAAACAGTTTAAAAGGTGTTCTCCAAGGGGCTCAAGGAGAGAGCGGGAAGTGTGCAGAGTTGCCAGCTGAGGTGGTGATGTCATGGAACCAGAGTACCATAATTGTGCAGCAAGCTTAAAGTACTCCAAGCAAATCCATTGCTAGGCAAAATCCTGCCCGTGTTATGTGCTTTGCCAGCACCAAAGCACCAAACGCATGAAATCCGTGACACTCTGAAGAGGTGAACAGGCTCAGGTGTGGATATGGGTTGCAAAGGAGAGCTGAAGAGCAATTTGTATCCACACTCATTGCCCTAATCGGTGACCTAGGAGAGGAGATGGGGATTGCTGCTCCTTTCTGCTCAGCTGCGACTCTCTGAGTCCGTGTTCATTGCCACAAAGTGCTAGACTATCAAGAGAAGGATACCCTGTCCTCATTCCCACCTATTCCTTAAATTTCTAGGAGGCATGGGTCTGACTCCTTTCTGAATTTGAAGACAGATGAGCCCAAGTCCCTGTGTATCTCAAATCATTGTTTTAAGTGGAAGGCTGTCATGTTAAAGGCTGAGGTAGAGTTTCTGTGTCTTTCAGGAGTCGGCCTGGGACTATGCAACTCAAACAAGCGGAAGTGAACCTTCCTTCAGCCGACCTCCAATGCTCAGGTTTGGGGTTGGGAAAGGATTTTGGAGCCCACTTTTGTTCCTGTTTTCTGTGGGATCATTCTGGCAGCTCCACAGTATACAGGCAGGGGGTCTGGATATCTTGAGGGGTGTTTTAAATGATATTTTAGACATATGGCCTCGTGTTACACCTATGTGAGCTGTTGCTGGAAGGGATGACCCAGCTCTCCCTGTGCCTGAACCCCAGATTCCAGCTCATCATTTTTTGCCTCAAATCTCACTCCTATACAACCATAGACAAACTTGCTAACCTGATGTCAAGAGATTTCTGGGGCATGCCTGGAAAGAGCATTTTCTGAAAAATTAACCTGGGAAAACTTGAAATGGAGCAGCACTGGTTGCCAGATCACAAAATCCAGATAATGTGGTGAGGACACCTCCCTGCAGGCAGCCAGAGTTAGAGAGGAATTCAGGACTGGCTGTCCTGGCAGTGTCCTACCATGGCGCTGGATGAGGAGGGGCAGCAAATGCCAGCCCCAGCAGTGCCTTTTACTCAATAGTTTCAGGTGGTTCCAGAGAAGGACCGTGGAGCACATAACTCTAAGCACAGTCTGATCCTAGCCGTGCAGTTTCTGACCCCATAAAGTCCAAATTATCCTATGTGTGATGGAAAATGTCTCCGATTCATCCTGCAGGGAATATTTTCAAGATCTGGCCCTGATATACTGGAGGATTTTTTGCTGCATCTAAAGGGCATGATTTCAATGAACTGGATGCTGGTGAGTGTACTTAAGTATTTCTAACAATTCCTTCCCTGTGCTAGTGTAGAACGATTGTTCTTCCCCATCTGCTTAAATTCCATTTTTCTTTCCATCTGTTTCTGTTTCTAGTTTAGACAAAATGACACCATTTTTTTTCCTTAACACTTTTCTTAAAAGGTAGAAAATAAAATGCTCCAGCTCCAAGTAAATTATTTTTTTCTTCCCTCCTTCCCCCAGCCCATTCAGTTTTGAGTGGAATGGCATATGTTGTCAGATACGCAGCAAAAGGAGAAGTACATAACCCAGAACCTAATAAAACAACAAATCTAGTGTGCCCTACTGGTCTGCAATCCTTCAACAGGCTCCCTTCATTAAACATAAAGCCATGTGTTTCTTAAAACAGATCACATCCCTGGTGCCACAGTGTGGTATGTGTTACTCTCACTGTATTTCATCAGGATTTTCTAATTTATAGCAGCACAGTTTTTATCCTTACAATGTTGGAGTTTTTTAAAAAGTACTCCCTTGCCGCCCCAAAAAGGGCAATATTGATATATGTGAAGGATGTAAACTATTAAAAATTGACTGAAGCGGCAGTACTTGCAACTAACCTTGACAGCTCAGCTTTATTCCTGGCAGTGTCTGCAGCAGTCCAGCTATATCCTTCTTCTTCAGACATTGTGGTTACCCAGATGAAAATCCCAGTTAAGTCCGGTGGCTCTGTTGGTGTTGTTCTGGATTTACACTGGGCTACCCATGAGCAGAATTTAGCTGTGGGCTTCCGTGCGCTCCTGCTGCCTGGACTCCGTTTCCATGGCACAAGCAGTGATGGAGCACCCAGGAGGACTGACAAGTCACAGAGATCTTCCATTTGTATTCTGCCAGCTTGCCCCAGCTCCTCTGTTTCTGTCTCACTATTGTTTTAAAGCAAAGGCCAAGGAGGTTATGGCCATATGCCTTTAGCTGGTGCTTAGGCTTTGGGTAACTAACAGCCCTGGTGAGAAGAGGACACCAGTGGAGTTTATTTGTATTTCATTAAAGAATGAATTATTGCAAGCAGGGGGAGTAAACCAAGCTCTCTTGAAGAACATGTTTGTACTTTGCCATTTGGATATTTTTAACAATAAAAACAGCTCTTCAGAAAAAAGTGTGCTGGATTATATGTACTAAAATTGCTGGGGTTTTGTTTTTTTTTTTTTAATTTTTATTTTAAGGCAAAAACACCATATAAAGGTTCACATGTAATACAGGGAGGGATGAGAGAGAAAATACATTGCTCTTCATTAGAAAGGTTGCTTTTCATTTACAAGCACATGAAAATGGCTATTTACTAGCTGAACTCTATCTGGTTTTCTATGCACAGCTCTCCTAATAGGATCTCCGTGGGCCAAAATTTCCACTGAATTAAATGATCGCAGCCAGATTGACTCAAATGGTGTCTTGATCTTTTGCACAAATAGAACCTTTGCCCCGCTGTTACAAAAATATCTGCAGTGTTTACTAATCTAATAAATTTTTGAATTAAAAAAAAACAACGTAAATGAAAAGGGTTGCTAATTAACCACAGAGATGATAACTTAAAGTAGTTACTGCAGACCAAGGCTCAATTATGCTGACAGGAATGTGAAGTAATTTTACTGAAGTCCATGCTGTTACCTCAGACTTCCCCTCTGTCTGTAAGCAGAATTTTGTTCAGTCTGCCTAATTATCTTTTATCTGGGCTTAGCTTCAGCTCAGTAACTCATCTCCACCTTGCAGCCAATCCTTTGGCTTTTGTGAAAGTCTTTTTTGTTGAGAACAGTGCCATTTTGGTTTCCATTTAAAGAGAATTAAAGATCCAATTATGCAAATTAATTTTTAAAGCTTTATCGCCAGTCTTCTGGGAGAAAGGTTGTTGCACAGACTTAAAACAAGGGTTCTTTTGCTTTGAAATGCATCCTGGCGTGACACCTGCCTCTGCCTCCTGTCACTTGGCTGGCAGCTGAGTGGGAGACTTTGGGCACTTCAGGGACCTGATCTGGAGGAGTTCTGTGGGGTTGCCAGCACGAGGCAGGGCACCCCTATTCTCCTGGAAAAAAAAAAAGAAATCTGGGTTTGACTCATGACAGTGGAGTGGAAAGGGACAGAGGAAGGCAGAGAGATGTATTGAGGTGTGATACAGGAGCCTCCGGAGCCCTCAGGCACATGGGGGTGACTGCTGAGCTTTGTGTCTTGGCTGTGAGACTTGGAGGCTGAACCTCTGCTCTGTTCTCCTGAGGATTTAACAAGGGGAACTGAGACGAAGAAATTACTTAGGGACAGAGTGGAGTTTAGCTCAGAAAAAGCATGTTCAATAACACATGTTATTCAGGTTTTAAAAATTATCTACTGCAAATATTGGGGCAAGATAGGGAAGAGGAGGGACATGTTAAAATAATATTTGCAAGTACCCTGTGCTCAGTGTGATGTGCAGGGTTAGCTACCTCTCCACTCATTTCTGTCTGACTGGGAAAAATGTTCACATGAAAATGCAAAGCTCAGAAACTACCTGGAAGAAAGCTCAGGGGCTGTCAAATAAGCTCACAACTTCCTTGTGCCTGTGTATACCTCATCTTCCTCACAGTATGCAAAAGCTGATCAAGTAGAGTAGAGTTGCTTCTCACTCATTCTAGCAGGGTATGGAAAATCATAGGTTACAGAGGACAAATGGACATCGACATTACACAACCATACCATGGAAACTACAAAAATATTTCCATGTTGCTGCTGAAAGAAGGAAACCAAACGTGGGCAGGCCCAGGCGTGCGTTGCACACGGGCGATGTGCAGCCTCTTGCAGAGCCCCAGAAAAGCTGGTGGGGACCTCCCTGGGCTGATGAGGTTTACTCATCAAGAGCTGTGCTGCAGAACTCCAAGTGGCAATGAAACTTCTGGGAGTTCAACCGTCTCCTACACTTAGCCTGGGAGAGAAAGGCTGAGGGGTGTGATGCCTCTGTGGTGCCAGGAGCAGGAGCAGCTCCAACCAAAATATGCTCTCTATATCTGCAGAAGACCTTCACTGCATTGTGGCTCACTGTGTTCTCAGAAGTCAACAAAGGGCTCAATTCCTCCCATGGCATTTGGTGTCCCCACTGCACGTTTGTCAGGCTGGCATGATGAGGACCATGCTGGCAGAGCCTTCACTGCTCTCCCCTCCTGCTCATTAACAAGCCAGTGGTCAGCAAGTGCTTATGGAAGATCAGCTTACAGGGTGGACTAGAAAAAAAAATACTTGTGGAATTGTTTTATGTTCACAGAAATTTTCCGTTGTAGCTCTATAAATCAAAGGGTAAAAGCAGCAGGATTTGACCAATTTGATCCTGATGAGAATACTGCACTGGAAATGCCTGCTCAAAAATGGGATGGCTCTTACCATTCCTTCTCTGGATGTTGAGTGGTGTAAAGCTTTTTACAGATGTGAGTGAGAAGATGTTGAGGTGACTACAACACTATGTGTGTTTGAAGTAAGATAAGAATTTTAGAATGACTTAGAATTGAAGTAAGATAAGGATTTTAGAATGGCAAGACCCTCCCCTTGAATTTTGCGGTTTTGATTCTGTCAATTGCTATAAAGGAACTGCAAAGAAAATGAGAAAACTATATATTTAGATGGACCTGTAACACTCAAGCAGAAAAGATTAGGCAGCATTTTCAGAAAGAATGACTCTCAGTGTCCTTTCAGTACGCTGCCTTACACACACTAGCGTGCTCTGCAGACCGCTATAACAATAGACAGCTACAGCTGATGCAGTAATAGCCCTCAAGACCCTGCAGCAGAAGACAGTGTCATAACAGTTGAACAAGAAGGGTCTCAGGAGCACTTTCTACAAGGATCACTGAATTCACTTCAAGAGAAAACCCATCCAGCTATGCTGCTGCTGGAAGGTTTGGGGTAGAGGCAGTATAAATACTTTTAAATTATTCCCCTCCTTTTGGAAAGCAAAAGAGAAGTTGGCAGTGAAGCGAGGGATGTTACAGGGAGAATGGGAAGTTTTACATGGAAAATTTTACTTCATCAGTCTAATACAAATGCCACAGAGGCTGTTGCCTCAATGAGCATCCCCACAGGATCCCTGATAAAGCTGTTTAATATACACAGGATTGTGCTTAGCTGACTGAAGACGCGATGGGAAGGTAGGGTCTCTGCTGAGCTGCAGCGTCTCCGACTGATAGCAGCTCCACCTGGGTCTGGAGGCAGCAGTCATGCCCTCAGGGTCTTGAGTGCAAAGGCGGTAGTTCTTGGGCTCCTCTATGACTTGTGTTATTTACACTCCTGAAGACGCAGTTAAATAGCTGTCCAGTTGTTCATTCAGAGGACTCAAAAATTGCTCTGATTATAATTAAATATATTCCAGGATGAATTAAGAATCAAGAGTTGAGAATTTACAGTGTTACAAGGTGCAAAATAAAGTCTCTTATTTCCAAATCCCTGCTTCCCTTAGTCAAGTCCATGCAAAATTTCTGTTACAGCTGGTGGCAGGTAGCTCCCAGTGCAGTTCCAGTACCATCCAGAAGACATGAGTGAGACTCCAGTAGACTAATAGCCGCTCCCTTGGGACAGCTTGCTAAGTATTTCTTACCATGAAACAACAAAATTGCCTAAATCAGGAATCAACACTGTAAATTTTGGCCCGTACAGAGTTGAAACTTAAGGCGGTGGAGAGAAGAGAATATCCAAGTCACCCTATGAAGATCTGGGCTTTCTCAGAGTGGAGGCAGGCCAGAGACTGAAGCTGAAAAGTTAAGAAGCCGTTTGATTCACCTGAAAGATCTCACTCTTCTCCTCGTTCTGGCTTCACTGAAGTTGTTGCTAAATTTTAATAGCCAGAGCACAGGGCCAGTCAGGATCCACTTTGCTCAATACAAAAGGAATGAGCAGAGAGAAGAGGGTCTGGGCAAACTGAAGTGGGACACCAGAAGCCCAGAAAGAGCTGATCCAGCACAGAGGGAGTCAAATTTCTTCTGAACATTGTTGGCACAAGCCAGTAAGGGCTTCAAACAGATGAGAGCTTTTATTCTCTAGCTTTCCTTTCAGAATGTACTGATTATGGGCAAATCACTCATTCATCAGTGCCTCCACTCTTGGTGTTGATGGCTTTTGTTGATTTTTTTTTTTTTGGTGGGTCGGGGTTTTGGTTTCCTTTTTTTTTTTTTTAACCTTTGCATTTCTTCCCTAGCAGCCCAACCACTAAAACAAACTCCAGCACAGCATGCTCGGAAGTGATTTGAATATGCTAAAGATCAAAGGGAGATGCTACTCAGTGTCTGATATACACTTGTTCTTAATTCAAGGTTAAAGAAACAGCGAAAGCAAGGATGTACAAAATGACCCCCATGGAGAATGCATCTGGGAGGTGAAGGGAGAGACATTCCTCCCTAGAACCCAATATAACTATGCACATATGCTTCTCCCTATTGTTAATCCCTTTTGCTGATGGGATGTGGAGAAGATTTTATACAGTGGTGCAAAATGGAAATCTATTGCAGGAGGAAAGAGTGCTGCAATCCCAGAGGGACTCTTATGTTCAAAACAAAATACAACAATGGAGTTAATTAGCATTGCATGGTTCACAAAATCCCCTCGAGGGGATCTCTCTCTGTTCTAAATCATCACTTGTATGTGAGATGGAAAAGCTCCCACTGAGCAGGCCCCTTCCACAAACTTTTAATAGATATTACCACGGTTTTTCATCATTTGCCATTGGCTTTGAGAAAGGTAACAGCTGAGCCAGGGCTATTCAGCTGCATTAACCAGCTGCATGTTAATACAGAAATACTACCCTGCTCCTCCCTTCTGCGCCCCCCCCACAACAAGTTAACCCTTTCCTGCCAAATAGTTCTCTGCCACTGTGACACAGATACGTGGGCACAGGGGTTAGTATAGGTTGACAATTAAGCAAGGAAGGACCTCACTATGAATATTTGAACATACTTGTGTGCAGATGAAGTTATCCAAAACACATCTTCAACCCACTGTGTTCACACTCATTTGAAGGGACAGAACTTGCTCCAAAGGACTCACTTTCTCCCAGTACCAGGGAGGAGGGAAAAAAGCCAAGAGGAAGGACCTGGTCTCAGGAAACCCACAGAAATTAACAGCATGCCTCCCATCTCCCACACTTGCTATTACTCTCAGGGCCTGTTGGCACAAGACTCCCAGCAAGCCCAGCTCTATCCTCACTGAAATTCCCTGCACCCACACAGTGTAGTTTCCAGTGCGTATGAACACTGGAGTCTGAGCTCTGCTCACTGATAGCGTGCTGCGAGTGAGGATTAACGCTTCTCAGCTGGTTTGACTGGCCTCCAGTTGCCCTCCTGCTTTCCTTTGTGTTATGCCAAAATGGATCAGTACCTGCACATCCATTTGCAATCACGCTGGCCAGATGGCCAAGCCTGTGTTTCAGTGCCGGCTTGCACTCAAGTGCAGTGCTCTCGTGACTGCAGCCTGCTGGAATCAGCAGCAAAGCTCCGCTGTGGACACGACTGCGCTGTCTGATGCACCACCCCACTGCTGATCCTGTGTCTCCTTGTCTCCTGGGGAGAGCCAGGAAGCCCTGAAGAAATACTGCAATACAGCAATCATTGCAGAAAGACACAGCTAATGAACCGTCGGAGCAAGAACATGTCAGGGCACCTTGTAACTCTCAATCAGGAGCTTGGAGGTGAAGTGCTTTGTAAAGAAAGAAATCAGATTCTGGCAGGCTTTGTGCCACCTGCCAAATTCTGATGGGTGAGAGGGGGCTTTGTTGTTGACCATTCCTACTAAACTATATCATATGATTGCCTCAGGTTAGTCAAGACAGCTGAATACTTTGGGGCTGGCAGGATATCTGGTGAGACCTAGTCAGGGAATTGTAGTATTCTGAGGGAAGCTAGGAGGTAAGTCCCTTCTTCCACTTCAGCACTGGATGTGCTTACTGCTTTCTATCATAGCTAACTAGATTGCCCTTCTCCCCTCACCTGGCCGGGGCTTCAGGCAACAGCCTCAACATCTGGGCCCCAAGAGCATCCCTGCTTGTTCCTCCCTGTAACACAGGAGGAAGAGATGCATGGAGAGGGCAGATTGTGCATGAGCACGGATGTGCAGACTGCCAGTCCAGGGCGAGGGACCTCAGTAGAAAGTGTCTGTCCTGCTTTCCATTTTATTAGCATTTTAATTAAATGGTGGTGAGGCTGATGTGAAAGGGAAGGTGAAGGGGGGTGATCAATTCAAGCAAACCACAGGCTAACACAAGCCCTCTTCCTACAGCCGTGGCTAAACTATCGCACCCCAAATCCCCTTCCTCCCCCGCTTCTTGACTCTCACCTGGCACACCACAGTGGCACACCTCCATCTTCCCTTTCACGCACCAACAGCAAGTGACCAACCCAGGGCAAGACAAAATCGTTAAACACATCACTGCCTTGGGAATCTTCTGTTGGCCTCTCCCTATCCTGCCACGATGCCACTACTGCTGTCAGCTACTTTTCAGCCTTTCCTTCCTCTCACCCACTATATTACTCCCCCACTTCTTCCACTGCACTAACCTGCGCATTTTGGCCAACCACCTCTGTCCCACCCTTGGCACAGCCAGGTGATATGTACAAGCACCTGATGGTGACACAGTCCCCAAATGCTTAATGCCGTTTAGATTTGTTACTCTCCCACTCTGGCTGACAGCCTGCTCTGAGATCACAACCTTGCAGCGCTCACAGGATCGATGACATAACGTTTCATGACTTTGCAGGCATACTCACAGCTCTTTATAGTATGTCCCCAAGCATTTCATCACAGCACATGAGGAGACGTTTCACAGCATTCTATCTAGGCACTGCTCCTGGCCCAGAGCCTAGGCACTTGAACACTAAACTCCTTTTAGGACTTGTGTGAATGTGCATAGAGATAGCAAGGCAAGAAACAGAGGATATAATTAACCACTGAAATTCCTCACAGTCATTGCAAAATGCCAACAGACTCTATTCATCTCTACAAAGAAAACAAAGTAGAATTTAAGCACAGGCAGGTCTCTGTTCCTGTTCTAACAGTCTTAGTCTCAGATGTAAGGGGCAGAGGTGGTTTCCTCAATCTTTCTCTGTGCCCTTTCTTTCTTCTTTGGTAATCTATTGTGGAGTAGCTTATGATGAACAGCCTGCCCTAGTGCAGACCAGCAAAGCCTTTTAAAGATGTGATCTGCCTTATTGAAACTCAGCCTAGTCTCTAGGAGCAATTTGTGGAAGTGGCTGAAATCTTAGACACTTGTTGCACAGACTACATTTTGGTTAACTGCAACACATTTCAGCCACACCACAACAATGCTACATGCAGGCTTTCTTGTTCCATTATTTTAATGCATTTCCCCAGCTCACTGTAATCCAGATTGTTCACCCAGGGACCTTTCACAACACCACTTCCTGTTGACTCAGTTTACCTGAGAGGAAATACGGGGAAGCACACAGTGTAGGCAAGCCTGAAGTGACTACCACCATTTCTGGGTTTGCTTCATTATAGAATAAGCCTGGAATAAACAGCAAAAAAGAAATCTGAATATAAGAGCCTGCAGGAAGAGCTGCTAGGAATCTATATAGGTTAGTCACATGAAACACACCAAGATGCTGAAAGGTTTCAGATAGGTGCCTAACCACCTTGAATTGCTTCCAAAGGCAAGTTAAAGCCCTATTGTTTGAAATTCTTAAAACTGTCAATTAGGAAATTCCCTGTAGAAAACAGGCCTGCATTGACTAGTCCTCCAGTGGCCTTTCCCATCCTCAGCTCTTATGATTTATGTGCTCATAAATTCCTTTGTGTTTCATGCTTACCTGGAAGACTCACCTATGGCTGGCATCCAAGAACACCATAGTGGTGTTGCGTTCTTTCTGGTTTCCCATTGTCTCTTCCCTCCCTGAATTTGTATGTAAGAGCGGATATGGACCAGATGCAATGTGTCCTCTTCAGACTGGAAGGCCACCTTTTCCCATAGGGACGTCCATCTGCTTCAATTCTGCCAAATGCTGGTGAGACATGAAATGCCCTGTCCTTGCCAGCTGCTACCAGAGTATCTTCCCTTGCTGTACGTTGCTCAGGCTCCTTGGCTTCAATCCTGCTCTATTTTATTTAAAGGTGGCTGTATCAGGAGAAAGAGAACTATCCTGGGGCTGAACTGGTCTGAACTCAGAACCATTTCCCTACTACCACAGGCTTTTTGGAATATTTACTTTGCATCATTTTTCAGGATCAAGTTTTATTTCAAAGTGGCATATAAGGGAATAGTTTGTTATTGCAACTCTGTTTCATGTAAATGCACCCAAAACTCTTCTTTGCCATGTATACAGCAGTGTATTTGCATATCAGAAGATTTCACATAGCTTCTCAAGTTACTGTACATGCCTAACTGCTTACAATTGCCACAGCAACACTGGGGGGGGGAAAGCTTTTACAAATGCTTCGCCAGACAAATCACATTTTTAAGCAGAAGCAGAACAATTCTTTTCTCTTAGAAAGATGTTTTCTATGAGGGCAGAATCAGTACACATAGTTACAATACTGGAGTGTCAGATGTTTATTGAGTCAGCAAAGGAGATATAAAAAGAACTGGCAGGGCTCTGCAAATCACTTTGATTTTCAGTAGTGACTCTGCTATGGTAAACAGTAAATAATGTAAATAGCAAAGGTGTTCTCATTCACTGAGAAATGAAATGGGAAGTCAAAAATCCTTTTTTTTCCTTGTGATAAGAAATCTTTTGAAACCCTCTGATGCCTTTTCTTATTCCATCAGTATCACATTAACTTGATATGTTGCTGTTAAACAGCTGCACTTAAATACATCAAATGGATTAATGCTGGCACTTTATCAGGTATAGTTTCTGTTTCTGTAACACATCTCTAGACATATAGAAACTACTTAAAATGAGAAAGAAGTTTCTCCTCTTCGCTGATTCAGACAACTGTGAGTAACTGGCTGATATTTCTTGAACATCCTGATTAGTGCCAGGCTGGTCACGGCTGTGACAAGGCAAATAAGTTAAGTGGACTTTGAAAATTGCTCTAAGTGACATGAGTAAGCACAGCTTCAAAGTGCTGTCGGCTGTGTGGGAAAGCAGGCAGAGGCATAGTGAGGAAGAGCCCACAGACACATTCAAGCTAGCTGCAGTTTTGCCAGGCATAACTCAACCAAAGCTGAGGTATAAACTCAGAGAGCTGTCTTGCACTGTCTTTGCTCATCTGGTATTGCTCTATGTAAATCCTCAGGCTGAAGGAAAAGGAAGGAAAGTAGTTGCTCACAGGAGAGAGTAACTTCATCACTGATAAAGGAAAGCACTAAAAGGAGTGAGTCACTGGGCCCCACTTACACGGCAGTAAATAAATTCAGTGTAGTCACATGCTACTTATCATTTTAGTACCAAAAGTAAGAATGAAAGCTCTTCTCTGTCCCCGTCTCATTGCTGGTTTCTCCCTTGAGCATGCAGCAGTTTATCTCTGTAGGATAAGCCACTCCACAGGCAGGCAGGCTCCCTTCCCTTCCTACTGCTCTGGGATTCATACCTACCTTAAATATATAACTCTGTTCTAATAACCTTCAGCTTGTGGGCCAGGGCCTTCCTCCCCCTGCTCTCTAGGAATGTCACTAAATCACTGCCAGCCCTGGCATGAAGCCTGGCTTCAATTGTGTCATCTTGGTCTTGT
Organism: Mystacornis crossleyi; assembly: GCA_013400655.1. NCBI lineage: Eukaryota > Metazoa > Chordata > Aves > Passeriformes > Timaliidae > Mystacornis > Mystacornis crossleyi. The sequence continues at coordinate 57,345 of VYZQ01058407.1, read as the reverse complement.
GTCACAAGCTGCTGGGGCCACAGCGAGGTCAGGGGCTTTGTGGTGAAACAGGAAAGGTTTCTCCAAAAGGAAAGCTGATCCCAAGGAAAGGAGATCCTTCCAGGCGGATTTTGAGTGCCCTGCCTCCTTGTGCAGGACAGTTGGCAATTTCCTCCCCTCTCAGCTGCTGCTGACACATGGCTGGATGGCTTCCAGCCTCCTCTGTGCACATTGTTCTGTGAGTGTTTGTCTTAGCAAAGTGCAGAGCCAGCCGCACCTTGCAATTAATAAATATGTGTCAACACTCAGTGCAAGCCCGATTATTATCATTACCCCAGAATTAGAGGGCTGGCACAGCCACCGAGCCTCCTGAGGGCCTGATCCTGCCAGGTGCTCAGTGCTCTTCATTTCCACTGGCAGCAAGCAGAAGTGGAGGTCAGAAGGGAATTACAGGATTCAGTTATCCAAGGGGTGATTTTTTATTTAGTCTCAAATACTAAAAGAGATTATTCCTGTCAAGAGAGAGGAGAAAGGTAAAATTAATAGCTAGGGGCCATCCCCTCAACAGCTATAAAATAATGCCACTCACTTAACAGCAATGGATCACTGCTGATCTACATCAGCTCAGAATCTGGTGCTGGTAAACATGAAATGGAGATTATAAAAGGAAATTCATTACAGTGAAAGCTAACCTAAAAGACGAATACGTATGAACGGATTCCCATGCTGGTTACAGTGCAGCTCTGTGGGGCTTGAGTTGAATTTCTAATCCATCTTGACCTCAGAGAACTCCCCATTTTATGCTGGAGTCAGGGTCACAGTGATGTACCTGGAGGGAGGATTTGAATCCTCAGGTCTGATTATGATTTGCACTAATGCCTCTTTTCACTGGAAGTGCTGCGACTTTTACTTAACACCCTGAACACTGCTAGAATGAAAAAGAAACCATGGAGGATGATCTTGGAAGGAGGTTATTTTCCTGAAAATGCAGACAGGACATGTTTTTACGATATCTGCACTCTAAAGATATTTCTTCAGGCTTAGTCCTCAGCTCTCCTTGATTTCAAGCGTTCAGCACTGCTCCTGCATCAATACTCCGCGGAATTTGTAGAAGTGCCAAACTGGTCTTCAAGTACCTTCCTAACTTGAGAACTCCTGCCACCCTGGCAAGTGGGGGACCAGGCTGTCCAGCAGGATTTGGCTGCATCTGAAGTAATATGTGGTTCTCATCCAAGCTGCTGTATCAGGAGAGTTGAGGGTTGGGCTAGAAGCCTCAAAATGGGTCGTGCCCTTACAGAGATCGGTAGCCTGGAGGATGGTCAGGTATAGTGATACTTCCACAAGTGCCCAGGGAAGGGTGCCTGCTGCCATTTACTCCTTTCCAGATCTGTTGGTCTGAGCATTCTCACATCATTTAGAGCAAGAGAAGGGCTGGAGTGGGCACTGGTGCTGACTTGAATGGGGAGCAATCTAAGAAATATGCAAGGATTTCTAAAACAGCTGCCTTGAAGGAGGCCTGCTGCCAAAACCCAGCACAGCCCTAGGCCTGTCAAGTGCCACCTGAATGAAACGGAACTGTCAGCTCTTCCAAGAACTGCCATTACTCAAGCTGTGGTTGTCCCAACTCCCTCTGCCCCTTTTAATGTATCCTGCAGACACTGCTACAGTATCAAGGCCCATTGCTACCTCATAAACACCAAAGCAGGCGAACTGTGCCCTGTATGGAGTTAAAGTGGAGCCTATTCAGGTGCAGGAGGCAAGGCTGAAGGGTCATGCTGTGATTAGACAGAAGGGCTCTCTGTTGCCTCATGAGATGCTGCAATCCTTACAGAACAGTTTCTATACCCCAGTCCTGCCTGAGGAGCACAGAGAAGCACCAGACATCTCTGCCAGCTGTTGGCCTGGTGCTTTGCCTCCGTTCATATCTCCAGCTCCTTCAATATTTCTTTGAGGAAGTAATTCCAGGATTTTGACTCACCATGGATAGCTATTACTATTTACTGGTACTATCACCTGTCTTGATTACTGTGGAAATCAGCTTCTGCATTAGACATTGTTAAATTCTCTCTTTGTTTTCCAAGGTCACACACATAATTTAATATCAGCGGACCCTACTGTGTAATAATACCAAGAAATGGCTTTTCCTAGATAAAATCACAGTGAAATTTGTTATCGTGGTCCAGGACTATTTTAAGTCATGGACTCATGGTTCCCCAGCCCGATACCACTGTTAGAAAAGGCTCCTGAGATCCATCAGTCGATCCAGAGGCAGTGAAATATTGAATAACATAAAATAATATAAAATTCTGATGTCTTATATGATCAAAGCCAAGATCCTCTGTGAAAGGCATAGAGGACTACCTCATATTTTTATAACACCTGTTTGCATTGCAACAAAGCAACCCAAGCACGAACCATGTGTGGCTGTATCAGACCTCCTGAGCAAGGAAGCAGATAAGTGACTTCCTGGAGAGGCTGGGTGCTGCCATGCATGTCTGTGTCCTCGTGCTCAGCTGCCATCTGCTCAGGAGAGCAGAGCCATCACTGGGCCTCTGGGTTGGCACTGCCACAATTCATAGCATAGCACTGTTTAGCCCTCATCACTTACATTTTCATACCCACAGGCTGCCCATAAACTACCGAAAAAGCAATCTTGTTTTCCTACTAAAATTTCTCCCTGTCTTTTCTTATGAGAGTTTACCAAAAACCACAGCCCACACTTGTTTATGGTCGAGCTGCTGCAGCAGCAATACTGCTTCTTGTTGCTTATAGCACATCTACTATTCTTTTAAACTTCTCCAGCCGAAAGGCACTTTTTTTTCTCTTTTTGATTTCCTTTTCTGTTCATAGAGTTCCTGGTGGAGTTACATTCTGTAGCAGGGTTTATATTCTGTAGTGGGTTTGGTGTGCAATCTGTGTGGTAATGAGAACAGCATTATTTTTAAGAGGGGGCTTCTTTTCCATTCTGTGGTAAGGCAGCAAGAGCAGTCACAGCTGTGAGTTCCTTCCAGCCTCTGTACTAAGTTGCTTGTGGCTGATGTTGATTTGTTACTTGTGTCCTTTAATGGGAAGAAGGATTTTCCCAAAACTGTGTTGGCACTGCTGAAATTCTCCATGGTGCCTTCCTACTTCTGGATCACCTGCTCTTCAGCAAGAAATCAGCTTCCTTCTGGAAACAGAAGCAGGAGGGGCTGCCTTACAGGGAAAGCAGAAAGCAGGTCTGCTGCAGATACTGCATGGCTCTTTTTTGATCATTACCACATCACCCGGTGCAGACGCAGTGTTTCTGCTTTGGAAGTGGGATACCTGCATCCATCTCAGCACTACTTTCTGGGACTTTCTCTGACCCTTTGCCTTGGTGTCTGGATTTGGAGAGCCTGTTCTGCACTGGGTCTCAGAGCTACTGGCTTTAAGGCCTTGTTTGTGCATTTTGACTACAGGAGCCCGTTAAATGAGTTGATTAAAGTCTAGATCCTCAAAGGTATGTAGGCACCTTTATCAGATTAAGCCAATTTGATCCCAGTGGGGTTAGGTACCCCTGTGGTTTTAAGGAGCTGGATGTAGTACTCTGGTTTTGGCGGAGGAGCAAGAAGTATTTTTCTGCAAAATATGCATAAAAGAATTGAAAACTGGAAATGAAGGAGGTTAGACCCTGAGTTACAGGTCTTAAGGCTAAAGAACTTGAGAAAAATCAATAGTGGAAAGAAAATTATCATTTTCTTCCAGTTTATCAAAATATACTGGGGCAAACCCCGTACTTTCCAACACTGACATGCTTTTTTCATCTTAATTGTTCCTTTTCCTCACTGTTAGTCTGCCAATGACCATTATCCCCTTCAGGCAGGGGCTGTGCTCTCCTTCCTAACCACAAAGTGTTTGGCAGATCCTGGGCAATAAGAATGTGCCTTTCAGAACCAGCCAGGTAGAGCAAGGACTTAACACTGCCCTGAAGTCCCACACAACAGTAAGAGCACAGTATCTTGACTCTTTGATATTTTTTATTGGCCTTATGTGCTGGTGCGTTGGTCTCAGCTCCTTTTCCTGGTGACTGCTGGCCTCCAGCTTCAGTTGTGATAGGTCCTGATGAATATCTGAATGTCAGGGGGTGTACTGTGGCTGTGTGTGGGCATGAATCCTACCCCAGAGTTCATTTCTTCATGTGGGAACTAGGCTACTTCCCAGACACAATCACATGTTGGAAAAGCACTTCCCCTGACAGGAGGGAGTTGAGCCGCTACTGGTGGCGGTTTGTCCCAGGGACCGCGTCCCTGCAGCCCCTAGGGCTGGGGGTGCTGGCTGCTGAGGAACTGCCCTCGCCCACCTGGGCAACCACTCTGACAAAGCTCAGGGGTTGCGAGGTTGAGTATTATATACCCCTGGCAGACATAAATATGTGCCAGTGCTTATCTTTTCTGAAAACAAATGACCAGAGGTGTCTGTTGCTGGAGTCTCTGAGTGTGCACGGACATAAAGTCTGCAGGCAGAAACAACAGCTCCCAACAACAGCTTCCAGCTTCCTGAGAACACATTTTCTCCTTTTGCCAGGCCATGTCCAACCAGAAATGGCCTCTTACCCCACAGGGCGAGAAGGCAAGGCAGTGCCCATGGAGCCCATTGAAGTGGAGTTGGAGGAAGGGATGATTAAGACATGAGTGAAGAACCTCTGCTCACGAGGCATTCCCGGCAAGGGTTCCGGTGGGACCTCTGCCCATGAACCCTGCAGCAGCATCAGCCGCTTTCCCTGGACCTCCGGAGACACTGGGAGAATTTCCTCTTCAGCTATTTTCAGGCAGCATCTGCGTCTCTCACCAGCCATGGATACCACAAGGCATGGTGCCAAAAAATCAGCAGCTTGGCAGTTCCTCTACATGGACTCAAGAAATATATTTTGGATTAGCTGTACCATCTGCCTCTCACAGGTGTTCATCTGGGAGGATGGGGGAGGAGAAGGGCACCTGAGGGCACCAGAATTCAACAGAAAGTGTTTTATAGGGCAATACACATTGTAGCAGCTGGTGCTGATGGAGGAGCAATAAGGAGGAAGAACAGATACTAATTCTTACCTTGGAAAAATTAATAAATGTCACAGCCCAGTTTCACTGAATCTGGGCAAATCTGAGTCCTTATCCCTTGATCTGCTGCAGGGGGCCAGGGGAGGTTCAGAGTAAGAATTCCCAGGGTTATGTACTGAAGGGAGGGAAGAAATTTTCTGAATAAAATCGGAAAATAGCTATGTGACATGTGCCTTGGTTTTGGGTAAGTGGAGGTTTGAGCTAAGCATTCACAGGCCACAGGCTTGGGATTTTTGTCACCTATGACAAAATAACTGCTATCTCTCAGCAGACACCACAAAGGTCTCATCTTTCTTTACTTACTTATGGTTAATCATTAATATTTTCCTGGAAGTGGAACTCTACCAGTTCTCACCAAACTACACAGCCACATTTCTAAACAAAGATCTTATTTCTGAGAAGATGAAACCCTGACAGCAGTGAATGGTTTGCTTTCCACTGTGCTACAGAAACACTGTTTCCTGTCCCTCCCATGAAAAGAATTTGTGGCAGCAGTCCCTGCACAGGCTGCACATCTACAGAAACCATGGGCTGCCCACACCAGCAGCGCTGGCACCTGCAGCCTGCCTCACCTCTAGGGACAGAGGTGGGTCAGCAGGAGCTGCAGCTGTCACACCTGCGAGGCTGCATGTGCCACCAATCAAAGGAGGGCGACTATCCTGCCTTAAAACTTCTTTTTGATCTGTTGCAAGGAGTTGATTCCCACAGAGGCAGAGAAACAGAGGCAGGAGGGTATTTCTGCTGTTTGGAGGCAACCTGTTGTTAGGACCAGCACTAGGTAGATTTGGTCCACATCTTGCCTGGTAAATGTTCTTGCTGTCATGCTCACTCTGTGTGTTGGACAAGTCAAGAAAGAACTGGAGAAGGCCATCACCACTTCTTTCTCTGCCCTCTGAACCATTGGTCCAACGCCTCCTTTAAAACCTGCAGAAGGTGCAGGAATGGTTGGGCTTCCCCCAGTGGCACCTCCACTTCATTTGCCTACGGAACTGTTCATGGGAACAGACCCACTTTGCAGGAGCTACTCTTCAAGACACAAGGCTGCACAAGTCATGAAAGAATTGCATGGAGGGGAAGGAAAATAAAGCCACTCTCGGCTCCTCGCCTGCAAGCTGTTGCTACACAAGAAAGCAGCACTGGTGTGAGGAAAGAGACTGTTGTTTCATGTGTTTCCAGATGAATACCGATAACATGTATGATTGCAGCTGACCTTGTGATACCATATTGCTGCTTCTATTATTTTTAAAAGTACAAAATCTGTGTTGCCTAACACAAACAAGACTGGCAGTGGAGAAACCAGCTCACAGCACCTTCAGTAGCAAGGCTGCTGACTACAGTATTGCCTTTGCGTATTTCCTGTTCTGTCCATCATCGTCTGGGTCATATTCTGTCTGTGTCATCTGACTGTAAAACAGGGCCCTTCATCATCGAACACGTGGTTTCCTAATCCCCTGGGCTGAACCACTGGGCTTTCTTTTTCTTCATCTGTGGAGCTACATGTAGTATTTTGCAACACTCCTGCTACCACACATGTCCTCAGGAGGTGTTCCATGCGCACCTTTTTGGTGGGTTCCTACCACCACACTTCAGGCCTAATTTCAAGTTAGAGCTTCTACACCAGTGGCACTGCAAATAAATCAGAGTCCTGATCCAGGCAATTTTAATTGGATACTCATGCTGACTAAATACAAGCAATAAGGAAAAAAGTAAGCTTTGCTCTTTCCAACAAAACCAGGAAAACCTTGACCAAGGTCAGGGATGATGTACTCTTGGTACATCAGCTATTTATACATGTAGGGTTCCAACAAGTTCTGGTTTTATTCAGAATACTAAATAGCATTAGTGTTAGTTTCCTAGTGGGGATTTTCTATTTTTATCACTACTTTTGTTCTCAAGCACAGAATAAAAATACACCAGGTGCTAATGGCTGTTTATTGGGTATGTACAAATTGGGGAAATTGAGACTCAGAATTGCAATGACTTGTAGATTGGACAGGACAAAGGATACTGCCTGTGAGTACTGCTTGTATGTCTTATGATATGTATACATTTAATAAAAGCATTAATGTCTTTGGGCACCTTGTTATTTTTCATGGTAACTTTTTGTGTCACTTATTTTTGAGATGAATGTGAGAGAGAGAGAACAAATATCACATTAGCCCTTGTGAAAGGTGCCAGCAAGTAGTTAATACCCATCCGTGTCAAGCAGTACAGAGGTAGAAAAACCCACCCAAATATGTGCTGAGAGGAACTGCAGAAATCTTCTTGTCATTGAGAAGAGAGAGCTACCTGAATGCTCCCATGGCCCTGCCTGCTTCGGATGCTGGAAGATGGTCCCAGTGTGATGCAGGACAGTCTGTCCCAGTTTTGCAGCTTGGGCCTGTGCTAGACACTCCAAGCATCTCAAGACCACACAAGTCACAGTTCTGGCTGGCTCCCCAGAGGTTTGTAACAATACCTTGTGTCCTCAGGTATTTTACGGTGAGCTGTGCCTGACCTTCAGGAGCACCTGTAAGTTCAATTGCTACAGAGCTGGCTTTTACAGAAGTTTTACGAATGTATTTTATAGATGAGATTTGCCCTGTATTAGGTTTGCCTATGTATCAGACAATAAACTGCATAGCTGTTGTGTTGGTCATTAGCAGATGTCACCCCAAGGTTCCAGGGTCATCACATGATATATAGACTGTTTGGGCTGGTTTCAATCCCAGGGGATAAAAATAGAAAATGATGATACAAGGCTCAATTAATAATGAATTGGAGGACCAAAATATAATAACTGCCAATCAACAGACATTGTGGAAAACAGGTCAAGCAAATGGAATGTGTTATAGTTATGTAGTTATTTTTACCACTTGATATGTTTGACATAGTGCTTCATGCAATTTTTAAAAAATTTAACGTTATACAATTTCCACAGAGTAAGCCTACAGTGAACGGGGAAACACACTACTACGAGTTCAAAAAGAAATAATAACTGTATGACATGGTATTGAGGGGCTTGTCTCGGGTTTCTGTAAGTATCAACATTAGAATCAAGGGCATTCAACATCTGTAAATTAATGCCCTGGAAATGAACCTAAAATCACTGCTAATAAAATTTGCAGATGACATAAAGACAATTATTAGTACAGACCACTCATACAAACTGACCAAGAGCTTAGCAATGCTGGATCATTCTGACAAAATGTGGGGTTTATGCAGTGAAATGTAAAGCAATTCATTTAGCAGTATGGAATCAAGCCAAAGTTACAGACTTCATCCTGTAGAAGAACGGATCTGAAAATGATTATAGCAGAAAAGCCATTCAGCATGGACTCCAAAGGCAATTGTGTGATAAAATATGAGAATTTTACTCTGGGACTTCTAAATTGATGATTACTGTGTAGGACTAAGGAAATTATTTTCTGGGTAGAACACTGGGGCAAATTATATTGGAATACAACATCTGGTTTTGGTGTCCACAGGTTTAAAAGGTATTTCAAACAAATCCAAAAGGAGAGAAATCTTTGCAGCAAGACATGCGAGGGCGTAGTGCTTTAGCTTGTTGCAAAGCATACTGAAGGCACTGAATTATAGCACAAAGTACCTTTGTTGTAGGCAGAAAATAAAAGGGTTCCTCAGCCTACTGGAGAAGACTGTAGTAAGGACTAATGCCTGGAAACTAAGGCCAGGCACGTTCAAATTTAAAAAGGGGTTTGGTTTGGGGTTTTTTGGGTTTTGGTTGTGGGTTTTTTTTGTTTTGTTTTGGTTTGGTTTTTTTTTTTGTTTTGTTTTTTGTTTTGTTTTTTGGGTTTTTTTA
>VYZQ01058407.1:25869-45963 GCA_013400655.1 Mystacornis crossleyi | reverse complement strand
AAATCTCATGGAACATAGTACTGTAAAAAGAATTACAGGGGTTTGGTTTTTTTTTTTGTTTTGTTTTTTGTTTTGTTTTTTGGGTTTTTTTAGTGAATGTGGTCAACCACTGGAACACACAACCAAATGAACAAGTCATTCTGTGTCTCATGGCATCTCCAAATCAGGCTGTGCCTTTGCCAAATGCAAATTATTGGCTTTATTACAGACACAACTGCAAGGAATTTAATGGTCTGTGATGCACAGGAGGCTATGCCAAATATCTAATGATCACTTTTCACCTTAACTTCTGGGAATCAGTGAATTAAAGGAATGGATTCTGGTACTACAGGATATTGCTGACTGGGAGAGGATGAACTGGTGCTTTTGGCATCTAGGGAGGAGTGGAGGATGCTTCTAATAACCAGAAGATTGCTACTTTAGTTATAACTTTACTCTTTAGTAATAATATTAGAGGGCAAGAAATTAATTTATTTTGGGGGGGTGAGAATTTCCATTGCTAAATTCTTTCTTACCAACAGGCTTGGAAACCAAATTTTCTTTATTTTCTTAACTCAATGTTTATGCTTTCAATTTTTTCTTAAACAAATGCCTTCATTTGCTTAGCAAATGAAAAAAATCATCTGGAGGTTCCTATCTGTGACAAGTAGTTAATACTAAGCCCTGTCCAAAGACCATTGAAATCAAAAGGAGTCTCCACAGAGCTTTTCAAGTAGAAGTTTTATCAGACTCACTGACATTCAGTCAGTCATTATGCAGTTTTCTGGTCCACATCCGGTCAATAAAATGGACTTCTGCTACTTTGGCATAGATCTGGATGCACATCTGGGAAGTCCATCTGCATTGGTTCAAACTTTGCACTCTGTAGGAATTCTTTTTTTAAACCACACAGCAATTTCTATTTTGTTTTTTATTTTTATTTACATTTTATATAATGTTGACTTCCATCATAAAGTTCAGTTTCACAGTACCATTACAAAATAATTTGGTTTTTCAACTTTCCTATTTCACCCAAAAGCAGGAGACAATATTCTAGAAGACCTGAAAGAAATTCATCCCTATAGTTTTCATTCAGCTCCTATAATAAAAATGTTTTTTCTAAAATCATCTTTTTTGTCTGTCTTATCTGCCTCTCTGTTTTATCAAACCTGTTGAAAACTTGGCCTTTAAGACTACCTGAAAAATAAGTGTTTAAGCGAAGTAAAGATCTTGGATGTGGAACACTGGAGCCAACTCTACTTCTGATTTCACTGGAACTGTAAGTCAAATTTTCTTACTATTACTATCAGTAAGGATTTTTTTAATGTAAGTGGCAGTTAATATCAAATACTGTATATTAAATGAGCTAGAAAACATACAATAAGGCCCCTATTGATCGACAGGTGTTTTCTATCACCCATCTGTTTTTATAATAATATTCTTGCCCACAGTTGATGTGAAAAAAAGAGATGCACACATTGCTCCTTGTACATTACTCCAGTACATTGCCTCTGCGAGCCAGCACAGCATCATCAGTAAAATAATAATAATGATGATAAAAATAGTAATAATAATTACATAGTAATTATTCACTGGGTTAACTGGATGGTTAACTGGGTGACAAGAGAATAAGATGGGTGGATCCAGNAGAACATCCGGTAATATTGCTATGTCCAGGTCCATTCTAAGTGGACCAACTACGCGCCTATTCTCCCCTAAAAAAACAAAACAAAACGAAACACCACCACAAACAAACAAACAAACCAAAAACCCCAAAGAAAGATCTATAGAAATGCATCACTGATGTACTAACACCTACTGGGAATATTTTCCCAGCTGAGAATGGTAAACTGTCAGCAGATATTAGATACTTTGAGGGGAGGGGAAGATGCAAGCAGAAAGGAAGGAGAACCCTCTAAGTGGGAAGCTCACTGTGAAACAGAAAACCTGTAATGAGTTCCCTAGCCTGCCACTGATACCTCGAGGCCATGCAGATAATGTCTCTTTAGTGTCTCTGGTCCTTCTCCAGTAGTCCTTCACCACACAGCCATGTTGGGAGTCTCTCAGATGTGATTGTAATGAGGAACCATATCGAGAGCGAGCTGAGTTAGACACGAGAGACAGCAGGATAATATCTGCCTTTATTAGGGGACAGATACTGCCTTGAAAAGCCAGGACATGGATCCCTGCTGTTAGGATATGAACAGAAGGATTATTAAATGAATGGGTGTCATAACAGAAATAATAACACTGACCTCTAGTTTTCATCAGTCTTAATGTTGTTCCCTCATTATAACAAACTATTTACCCTTTGGCCTCATTTTATGCACATGGGAATCAGATTATTGCCTCATAAAACAAAGGAGCAGTGAGATTATCACTTAAGTAATGGTCCCAAGCATGCTGTTAGCACAGTGTCACGGACTGTAGCTGTACGGCAGAGCACCATAACCCCTCTCATTAGGGCACGGTCCCAGCAACACGGGCGGTGGAGCAAGCAGGAATGTCATGGGGCGAGCGGGCACAGCTTCCCGTTCACCCTCGGAGCAGTCAACCCCCAGAATTTCATCCCTGCAACTTGTTAAACCTCGGAAAGCCCATAGCCATTTAAAAGTGATAGCTGCTGTGTCTGTGCCAAATTGCTTTATCAGTTCTAGATAGCCGATTTTTCACACGCACGCACACACACACACCCCACCCCCTTGGTATTTGCTGATAAAATGTTTGCACACTGTTACATGGCGAAATACAGAGCACTTGGGGGGAAAAAAGGAAAGAAAAAAGGCCTTGACAATTTAAGAGCTGGCATTTCAGAACGAGAATGTCAAGTAGTTTAGATCTTGTTGACGTTGAACCCTGGCGCTCTTCCTCCCGCCTTTTACTTCATGTTTAAAGCAGGCAGAGTGATCCTATGTTAAGGGCGTGTAGTCAGATACGTCTGCTGGGGATTCTTCTGACCAGCTTCAAGCACTCTGCGGTGACTGAAGTCCATGGAGACAAGGATCTGTGGATATAATACTGGCACCGTCAACACTTTCATTTCTGCCATATGCTGGCCCCTCTCCTCCTCTGCATTCATTGTCTTATTACATTTATCTGGGGAAAGAGGCCATCACAGGCTGCATATTTATTAATCATTCTTACCTGCTTCTCTTTTTGTTCTTTGCTCTTGTTCTTTCCTGCACAAGGAGACAGAAAGGCAGCAGCATTTCATTGCAGAAGTACTTACACAGTGCCTTTTTTTATCCACAGATCTCCAAGTGCTCTACAAAAGTAAGTGCTAATATAACAATTATCATTCCTGTTTTTGTCAAACCAGACAAGTGATGCTAAGAGAGAAGCTGAAGGGCACACAGTAGGCCAGTGGTACAGGATGGGAGAGACCTTACAGTTTCCACAGTTTTATGCTATATGCTTCTTAAGCCAAGAAGCCTGGTGGAAAGACCTCTCTCGTCCATAATCAGAGAACTTCTGACCAGCAGAAGTCATCCTTGTTTTAGTGGACAAGCCAGCACAGCACAATATTATCTTTTGTGTAGCAATTGGGTTATTTTTTCGTCAACACTCTGCAAAACTCCTTCCCAATCACTGCTTTCTGTAGAGATTACTAGGCTGATGGGGTAAGCAGGCTGCAAAGGGTGCATAGGGATCAGGAAATGAATATATGCATCAGGAGATTTAGAAGAGGTCACTAAACCCCTGATTATTAGCAACTACCTCTAAGCAGCCCTCCTTTCCAAAGCTCAGGCTGACCACCCTGGGTAGGCAGAGCTTCCCCCAGTTACACAGATGCAACAGTAAAATTTTGATTTGCCTGAAGGTAGTGGTGTCTGTATAATATTACACTGCTCATTTCTAGATCTTCATTTCAGATTTGTTTATCTTCTGAGAACAGTTATAAAAATAAAATCCAGATTTTTTTTTTTTTAAGTGCTGATGAGGANAGGCTGCAAAGGGTGCATAGGGATCAGGAAATGAATATATGCATCAGGAGATTTAGAAGAGGTCACTAAACCCCTGATTATTAGCAACTACCTCTAAGCAGCCCTCCTTTCCAAAGCTCAGGCTGACCACCCTGGGTAGGCAGAGCTTCCCCCAGTTACACAGATGCAACAGTAAAATTTTGATTTGCCTGAAGGTAGTGGTGTCTGTATAATATTACACTGCTCATTTCTAGATCTTCATTTCAGATTTGTTTATCTTCTGAGAACAGTTATAAAAATAAAATCCAGATTTTTTTTTTAAAGTGCTGATGAGGATGGAAGTCTGGATGTCTCAGGGATTAGGTAATGGGAGAGACAGCTTTGGCTTGAAGTCACCCATTGAGCTTCGGTCAGGTCAGCCGTGTGTTAGCATTTATATTGTCTGCTATCCCAAGTACCCAGAAGTTGGTGGTCCTGTTCTGATGTGCAGCTCAAAAGGAATATTTCACTTTGAATGTGAAGAGCATTTATCAGCAACAAGGCTGAGGACTACAAGAGCATTGAAAATTAAGCAGATCTGAAACTTCTGGGCTGTGCCAGGATTTCAGCTCATAGGAAGAAGCTGTGGATAATGCTGCACATCTCTTGCAGGTAAAAGATCTAGGGAAAAGCTTTCAGTGCAATCAATCTAACACCTTCTCAAAGGTGGAATCGTCACTTTAAAAGAGGCTGAACATTAGTATTGTTTTCCTTTGCTAATTGAAAGTTTCAGTAGATTCAAGATTTAACCAATCCCCTTTTGGCTCATACCAGCGTATGAACTTCATGGGATTTTGTATATTATTATCTCCACTGAAAACATTCTGTAGTTTCTTTTTCCCTCCTGGTACAAGTACAATATCTATAACACAGTACTTGCAGCCACTGCCAGCGCCTTGGACAGTTGTGAGGGGAAATGTGAATTAGAAGTGGATTTGAAAAAAAGTACTTTCCTTAATGGTACCTTTGTAACTGATTAGATTTGGTAATGGACTTGCAAATGAAGTTTAAACATTAATCTAAGAGCTCAATTAGGTGAGGTATTATGGTGCAGCAGAGATTTTCTCCATTCCCCAAGCAAGTGAAAAAAACCTTGGAAATTAAGACAAAATCAGCTTCTCTTCTTTCTTGTCTTTTGAGAGGTTTAACAGAGGTTGTTACTGAATTAATGAAATATTGTTGATTCAGATATCCTTTCTAGTAAGTGAAATGAAAAGGGATATCACTTACAGTTCCTGAGCAGTTTCATACTGCACCGGGCAACACCACTGCAGCCCCATGGGCCTGAAAATCCCCAAACAAAACAGACCTCTCTGGAGGTCACATCAGCAAGCCATCTGACTTTTCTGAATAAACTCCTCAGATTTAACTTTGCTCTGGAATCATAAAGCACACTTTTCAGTATGACCAAGTTACTGGACCCTATAGTGTTTTCTCACAAAGGTGCAAACTCAAAAGTTGCGCTTAACTGCATATTTAAATGGGAATTAAGCATATCATTAAAGTTAAGTGTGTGCTTAAGGACTGCTCCAAATAGAAATGCTTTCCTGAATCTGAAATAGCAGCAAAGAGTAATTCCTTCCACTGCAGGTTTTGCGAGGTGGAATGCCATAACCTACATTATGCGGGAGGTCAGGTAGGACGGTTGGCTGTAGTCATCCTGTTTGGACCTCCAGCCTGTGAATGGGACACATCGTTGAACAAATACCAACTTTCCAACTGGATTACGTCCAGCACAAGCGAACAGTGTTTAGAATTATACGAAGGAAATAAAGACAGGCTGGGGTAATTAAACACAGGGGAGATTTTTTCCATTCACAAGCCCTAGCCATCAGTGTTTTGAATAACTTGTTCTATTAAAAGGCTATTTTGCTACGATATATTTGAACAATCCTTTATTCTGCTGATTTGATTAAGGTTGCTCTAAAACTATTCCACTGAGTATTGCCAGCAGAAAAGAATAAAGACTTGGCTAAAATAACACATGGCAACTCTCTTAAAAGGCACTGTCAAGGCATTTTATACACCTTTGCTTTTACTCTGCTTTGTTTATAATATTGATCTGAGCAGCCTGAAAATTCTTGGGTCTTCCCACTGGCATTTGATCCCTTAAACTGTGAAAATAGACGTTGTCTTCAGTGGCAGTGGGAGTGAGCCTGGGTCTTTTTTCTTAAGAATCTCAGCTTGCCCAGTCTACTGCTGGACTGGATCAGCCGTAAAGGTGTCCCAACAACAACTCCTTTGCCGCTGTGTGATGAAAGGAGCATCTGAATTGGCAGTCCATATAAACTAATGACTGTGAGATCTTAAAATATAAACTCTTGCAAAGTAACACCTGCTATCTGCATGTAGGCATAAAAAAGCCTTCTTAGTACACAAAACCCAGGAGATGCTGAGTTTGTTGAAGAGCAAGGCTGTCCACTGCGGTTTCCCACAAGATCCATCTCCAGTGAGAGACTCGCCCCTCGTGTGCTTAGCGATGCCATGCAGCAGAAGACATTCCCCAGCTGCTGCAGGTAGGATAACCTGAGCGGGAGGACCGCTCTGCCCGCTGGGCCCGTTTGGCAGTGGGTTGACAGCACTAATGGTGACACAGGTATACAAACCTCACAGCATCAGCTGGGCTCATGTAGTGGAGTGGACACTGAACAACTCAGTGTAGCCATCCAAACCATCCCCATCAGATGTGGGCTGACAGCCTCAGCTGCACCACTGAGTTAGAGGTCTTTGCCGGGTGGTGCTTTGAAGCAGGGAATTGCTTGCCTCTTCCCCCATCTTCTTGCACTCTAGTGTTTTTTGCAACACATCCATCACAGCTCCTCCTTCCCCTTCTCACTCTCATTTGGCTTCCTGAAAAATAGCAGGAATGTGGACCAAAGTGACTAGGTACTGATTCAGTTCTCTCTGAGGTAGCACCAACACTCTGCCAGCTTTATTACATAAAAAATATTAGTTTAGTAATGTGGGGGCTTCTTATAAGCCCTAGGGACTGGTTCTCTTCTCATCTATGCTGGCATCAATCAGGAGGATGTCAACAAGAGCTAGTCAGACCCTGTTTAAATTGCAGTCTTAATTCCTTTCCAAATCTCCTAACAGAGTGTAGATGTCACTACAGAACTGTTGCCTGTCAGCAGTCAAAAAAAAAAGCATGCTGAAGTAGTTCCTAGGACTAGTTATTAAAAACTCTGCTTTCATTAGTTGAATGACCATCAACTCCTGTCCAACCATCCTCTTTCTCGTTTCTCTACTGCCTCTTCACCC
This sequence comes from Mystacornis crossleyi, assembly GCA_013400655.1. Taxonomy (NCBI): domain Eukaryota; kingdom Metazoa; phylum Chordata; class Aves; order Passeriformes; family Timaliidae; genus Mystacornis; species Mystacornis crossleyi. The sequence continues at coordinate 38,761 of VYZQ01058407.1, read as the reverse complement.
AGACCTGGAATCATTCAAAGTGACAGTTACTGGTGACAGAACCCATCTCTGCAAGAAAAATATTAAAATCCAGCCCAGGAATGCCCCAGGGAACAAAATGGAATTTCTTGAATTCAGAAAGAAAACCAGGGCAACTAAGATTTCACAGTATTTAGGGGTGGAGGTCAGGAGTATTTCCATCCCACTTCACAGATTTCCTGAGAGCAAGGCTCTCTACCAGCATTACATCACCCGTCTTTAAGAAGAACAGCAACAGCTGTTTAATAGCACTGTGTAACACTTCCTGACAGCTTATGACAAAATGGGAAGTGGAAATTGGACTTTCTTTTTCAAAGATCATTGCTACTATTTTACCCACCAATTGTCTCTAATGAATTGTATGATTCAGCCCCAAGAGAACTTGCTTGAAGGACTGTTCTCCCCAAGAGAGCTACTGTGAAAGCCCTTTTTGATAGTTTTTTTTTCCGGATTTGACAATTTCCTTGACATTAAACCGCCTCCCTCCCCTTCTAACAAACCTGTGCATGAGTATTGCTCACTGTCTACTTTCTTTTCCTTCCATCTTTCCATGAGAAGGATTAAAAGCCTCTTTGCAAAGATATCAATGGAAGTTTTGTACCTTCAACACAGCTCTACTGAGCTGAATATTTGAGGGAAGCCTGAAGTACTTTTTCAGTCTTTGCCTATCAATTACGTTTTGAAGTGCTGATTGAATCTGACCTGTAACAGATAACAGATATTTAAAGAGAAACGATGCCCTGCTACATTAAGGCTCATGGCTTTCAAAGTACATCAGTACTTGTCTTGAGCTGACGCAAATACCCGCTTTGATACATTTACAGTGCTTTGGCCACACCAAAGTCTTGTCCTTTATGTTTCCTTTAAATTAGTCTTGTGTCATCTCTTTCCCCCAGAAACAGAGCTCAGACTCCTGCCTTCAATACCAAACAGGCCCAACAAATAGCTTCCCATGAGATGGGCGTGTGCCCATTCCCTTGGCCTCGTTGTAAAAGGAAGGCAGCATGAATGGTGAGTCAGATACTTCAAGTGAGGTGTTACAGAGAAGCTGATGCATGGTACCCTGCTAGCAGGGTCAAACGTGTCTGAGCACTTTTCTATTTATGGGATGCTCTTGAGACAATGTGGTTAAGATTCATTTTAGTATATTTGATTCAGGACACAGGTTCAGAGTTGAATTTTTGTCTCCATACCTGCTCTGTTTCTGCGTGTGTGTATGTGTGCATTTTTATATGTGCGTGTAGATATATATTGTAGGTATGTTGCTTTGGTTGACTGCTCTTCAGATTCAAGACACAAAAATTCAACACTTTCATAATTCACTACTCACATTCACAGACCTTTTCAGCCTCCTAAACCATAACCACTCTCTACATTTTGTAAGATCAGACGACAAGGACCACTGACTCGTAATGGTGCCTCATAACACTGAGTATTGAAGTTGGACATCGTATTAGAGTGCAAAATTGCAGACAATAATCACGGCTCAAAGCGTATCTCTGACATAAGCATAAATATTGCTCATTAAATATTATGGGAGAGGAATATAAAAATCTTACTTGGTCTCTCATTGAAGCAGTAAACAGCACAGCCAAAGCACCTGTTATGAGCAGATCTTTAAATCTTTATATAATATATGGCATTCAGGAATGAAGAATTAGTTTGTCTTCCTGTCCATCTCCATTTTCAGGAAAGATATAAGTTCGTGGGAAACCAAATTTAACCTTTCCAGAGGTGCTCAGCCATGGGAACACCAGCATCCTGTTTGAGACCTCAATAATTCTCCCTGTGACTGGAAAGCACAGCTGCTTCCAGTAGCCAGCACAGTGATATAAAACATGAGACCTCCATCCTTTCTAAAGCAGATCCTTTGCTAAAGTCAATGAGAAACCAGTATCTGTATCAGTAGTCAAAATAAGGTCTTGGTATTCATTTTTCAAGTCAGTTGCCAGCAGGGATTTTCTTCCATGGGATATGTCCCTGGATTAAAAAAAAAAAAATTTTTTCTTAAATCCTACTAGCACTTTTGTTAGTTACATCAGTACAAAACCTGTATATACACCAAGGCAAAGGCTTAGGATTAAAACCATTCATTTTGGATAGTGTTAGTTCACCGGAAGCAAACGAATACGTTAAAAACCCTAGTCCAGGCAAGATAAACTACACTGTAGCACTCGCTGAGCAGATGAAACTGAAGCCTTGCAGGCAAAGCCGGGCTTCAGACCAGCAATCACCGCCATGAACGCAGGCAGGCAGTCATGTGCAGCTCTGTCTGCACTCCAAGCCAGCCAGATGTGAAGCAGCCAAGAAGTCCTAGAGAAGCATGTGTGTTGGATCCAGTGTGTCATATGTGCTCTTGATTATTTTTCCGTTTCCACTCTTGGAAGACATCCTTGTCCATATGTGAATTAATTATGTGTCACATGCTCCTTTTGCAATCAAGAAGCAATATCAGCATTTTCCTGCAGCTACAGAAAAACCCATACATTGAAAGTCTTATAGGTTGGCATCTTTTTTTAGAGAAAAACGGAGGAAGGAAAGGAGAAATAAACTTACTTAAAAAGTTTCTTAGATTTAATCTTCTTACTGTGAGCCATGGTCTTACAGTTAAAATAATTAAACCACAAGTATCACATAGGTAGATGACATAGGATCCTAAATTTATACTGACCACATAAAAACTACCAGGTAGTGAGGGATGCAAAATATTTACTACAGCTTCAGTGGTCAGCACTTTTAAAAATCAGGCCGCTTGATATAGGCAGCTAAACAGGCACATTGGAAGTGGTTTGCCTTAATTAGTTCCCCAAAGTTACATAGATTATTAGAAAAATAACTAAAGAAGCATTTTTATTCAGGAGGCAAAATCTAATGCAGCGTTAAACTATTAAGTGTAATTTGCATGAAACGTGGTGAGCACACACAACTCCCTCTGTTTGAACTTTACAGCCTTTCTATATAATATACTAGTAATAATTTTCCTCTTGTAATACTCGTTACATTTCTCTTGCTTTGGGGGATATTAAGTGAACTCTTCTGTAGGTAAAATGACAACTGCAAATGAATGGTACAATTGTGTAGCTGAGTGGATAAAATACTTTAAAATATGGCACTATGATAAAGACACCTCTGCAAAGGTTGCAAATCATTTTTCATTTTAAGGTCAGTGTTCATGATTCTACTAACATTTTTAGATAGGTTCAGGAATGAGGTTCATTCTGTTTAAATGTATCACAGGACTGTATCTGTGGAAAGCTTTCTGTGCCTGCAGAGAACCTGCTCCTTTTCCACAGCTAGGGAAGATGCAACCCTCTATCTGTGAGAGCTCATCAGGAAATTATTTAATTTGACACTATATATTTTGATGTCTCTAGATTCTTTCTCCTCTAGGTCAAGAGGTAAGCTCTTTTTAACTAGTCATAAGCTCAGCTTGCACTAATAATGAGGGTCATGAGCTTATAGATAAGGAGAGGAATATTTTACCTTAAAAAGCCGTCACATGAGAGATTGCTGGATATCAAATTTGGGAATTTTCATGGCTTTTATACAGGAGAATTATGGAAGCACTTAGCGGGGGGTTATAAAAGAAATCCCTCTCCAATTCGTCACTACAATATTAGGAGATTAACTTTCTACGGGGCTGTCTGCACTAGGAAAACTACTGCCCACTTCAGAGACCAGCTCAGTTGCAGTACTGCACCAGCAGGCTGTGCACAAGGGCAGTCAGGGCTCGGTCTTACCAGCATGAAAACCTGCTCTCACCGCTGCTGTGAAACCAACATAGGTTTTCCTTGTGGCTTAGCTCCATAAAAACTGATGTTAGCTTTGTCTGGACAAATGCATTCTGAAAGCTGCAATTTCCTCTGCATTCTTGGGCAGAAATGTCTTCAGGAAGGAGTTTGACAGGTTAGGAATTTTTCCCAGATTCTGCATTCAGTTGACTTCTCAGGGAAAAAACACCAAAAGCAAAAGAATAAAAGTGTGGTGCCTCCAAGTTTGAGAGGAATTTTTCAGAAAAGCATCCTAACTTCGAGAAGCTTGATGCTGACTTAGGCTGAGCCTTGGGTCAGGCCAAAAGGTGTGGCAGGAAGTTTGTTCATGAACCTGCGTTCTGCCCCTATTACTCCACGTAACAGCACAGATTTGAGTATCCTTTTCTTGAACTCATACTCAAGAGGAGAACTTGATGAGTCTCGTGATTTTATGTGGAGACTGGTAGCTGCTGCTTTTCTGTCTAACTCCTGGAAACTGACTTTTCCACTGGCACCGGTTTTGCTCTCTTCAGAAGGCTGCTAGCACATACACAACTAAATTCAGTGCTAGTGTAAGCAGGCACGACCCTTGATCCCTCAGCTGAACTGAGGAGCCTACACCAGCAGTGAACCTGTCCCAGTCTGCCAGAGGAGAGGTGTTATTGACTACTGGGAGCTTCTTACTCATCACTGTTAGCACCACAAATATATACTGAGATCCACCCTTTCCACCACTTCTCAGCAGCCGCATTGCTTCTCAACTCCCCCTTAATTTAGTTTAATTTTCCATCCTAACCTGAGCCCCAAAATAAACCCCCCCTTATTCCCTTTTTTTCGTTTGTTTGTTTTTGCGGGGGGTGGGGGATGTGGTGTGGAGAAAGGCCCTATGGACACCTCAGCCGCAGTGGTGATTTTGCAGCGTTGCTAAATTAAGTCGCCGATTAAAGCCGGCGCGCTGCGAGCTCCCCCTCCTGTCGCCGGGACGCTGCCGTCCCGCATGGCTCTGGTCGGGGCGGCTCCGGCTCGGCACCGGCGGTACCAACAGCAGGGCAGAAGGATGCTGAAGAGGGGCTAATTTTGGAGGAAAACTCCTTGGCGCCGCCAAGGTAGGTCTGGCACTGAAAAAGCTGGCGTGCTGGAAAGCAAAGCAGCTTTATGTTGTACACTAGAGCCTTCATGGGCTGGGGTGATAAAATTGTCTGGCACGGCATAACACTAGCCTTTGCCAGGACATCACTTATTTTATACAACTGCATCTTTAAGAAGGAAATAAATGCTAAAATTACAAGAAAATCCCTTGTTCCTTTGCCATCTCTGTATCTTCCTTTGTAATGGTTTAACTCAAAGGGCTTGGGATACAAGAATTTTTCAGAGACTGTAAGCCTGCCCGAGTCACAGAGGAAGAGTGAACGCAGACTAGTGTTGAGAGAGGGCACCACACACATTGTAGTCAGAACAATTTTGTGCAGGCTCTCCCCGTCTATGTGTTCTAGATGCAGCGTGTCTCTGGACAGCAGGAGGAAGAGCAGAACTTCCCATGAGGCATGAGGGGTGGGAGAGCCAGACCCAGAAGAGCATCTGCTGTGAATGCTACTGGAGCTCATCTTTGCACGCAGTGTCGTGAGAGCATTTTAAGAAGGAATTAAGTTTTTCAAGTGAAAATTCTGCTGAGAAATCGTCACCAGTCAGTGTTGCCAGACAACAGGCAATCACTGTGGATCGGCCCTTTGGTCTGGCGTGGTTTAGAGCCCAATTACACAGCGAAGCTGAACAGAACCAGTCCAAGAGCTTCCTCTCACTTTTTCAGAGGTAGGGTGTACTCTAAAGAAACAGTGAACTAGCTGCTTGAGGTGTGTAGCTGTGCCCTTGTTTGCAAACCATAGCCATAACTCATTTGGAGGGAGGGGAGGAAGGGAGAAATTGGATTCAGGCCCCTCTTGAATGTGAGCTGAGAGCCATAGACTAACAGGGAACAAGAGCAGCACCTTTTGAGGTGAAAATGAACCCAGGGACAGGACAATTTTACCTGTGTCCTTTTGCCTCTTCCTACTCCTGGCAGGCCCTGGAAATGAATGGAAGAAGGTCAAAGCCGTTGGACTAGGGTGGGGAAGAGACAGGGGTGTTGACACACAGGGAAGAAGGCTGGGGAGAGAGGCTCACCCCTGAAGATGAAGTGATTCATTAAAGCTCTGCATAGAGTACAATGAGTCAAGCAGCTATTCATTTAACGCTGGAGGTGGGAGTAAAGAATGCAGTACTTTATTTGTGGGCTTGAACTAAAGCCTAAGCAAAAGTCTGAGAGACAGCAGTGTGTGTTTGCACAGTTTGCAGCCCAGCCAGGGAAATCTGGCACAGCTCAGGTATCACCGGGTAGATGGTTTCCAAAAAATCCAGTTTCTAACCTCCCCCCTCTGATCCCTAAAATCCATTAAGGCCATTCATAGGGCCCTATAAACTGTGGAGCACAGTGAGACCTTGGGACAAAACACATCTGTACTTCTGTGCAGAGACTGTGTCTGTACTGTGGGCTGCAGCTGTGAGCTGAGAGATACATATATGAAGCAGGGCAGAAGAAGACCACCATACAGACACAGAGGAACAGAGCTTAACACCTGGTGTAAAGGCTTTAGCCCTTCCCAGACCAGGGGACTAGGTGGATTTAGAACAGCTGTAACCTCCACTGGGCAGTTGGGGTGGGTGAAGGTGCTTGTGAGTACCCCATAAGGCTTTTCCCCTCCTCCTTCCCAGTGTTTTCACACAGGCTGGAAGCACATCTCACATGCCAGGAGCCAGGAGGGATGGACAGATTAAATTCTCACCCCTGTGAGATGCTTAAAAACACCTTTAAACTACAAGGCTATTGAGCAGTATTCCTAGTGAGAGCCAGACCTTTCCTCTTAGTCAGAACATTACACGAGGCAAGTCTGCTGGTTTCAGTCGGACACTAGTGTTACTTATTTTGGTTTCTAAAAGTAAATCAGAGTTTTAATCTTAGAAACAGGCAATGAGGAAACCTTCCAGCCATCAAAGTGAGGTTTGACTCAAAAAGGAAGAAAGAACCTGGTTGTTCGTAGGCAGCTTCAGAAATCAAAGAAGCCAGCACCTCCATTTCCCCAGCTGCCACCTTGCCAGCGCTGCCTTGGCACCAGGCTCCTCTTCTGAAAATGTGAGTGGGTGGAGTTGTATTTGCAGGCTGGAGGGAGTTCCTGAGCTGACATGCTGCCAGATTCAGGCCTTGTTAACTGTTGCTTTTGCTGTCAGATGCTGAGATTATAACAGGAGCATTTTTAATACAGGGGGGTAGGGGGGACCCCACAAAATTAAAAAGAGGCCATTAGATTAAGCAACAACCCTGAAACAATCTGTAAGTCACAGTTAAGAGAGAGAGATCTGGAAGATTTGCCAAGTTCAAAGGTCTTCATTATTCATGTTCTAATAGCTGACTTGATGGATTGTCTCTAGTCTGTATCCCTTTATTCCTTCCACCTCAGCTAAAGACAAATGCTTAAGACAAATCTCTAGATGGAGGGACAGCCTCTGTAATAGATTATTTCTTATTACTTAGAAATTGGTTAATAATTTACTAATTCAATTTCACTGCTCCATCCCCCACTTCAATTAATCTTTAGAATATAGAGTAAATTCTGTTCTTTGTTCTTCCAGTACTAATGAAAAAAGAAACTAATGAGAAGACCTGGCCTTGATACCTTTCTCAAGAAGATTACTTCTTAAACACACAATCCATCCATAAACCTGAAAGTTGTACAAGCTGGTTATGAGCCCAATTTCAAGCATGCTACACAAGTCTTACTCTAGGAAAATTCCNAAATCTGCTTTTATTTACTTCTACTTCTTAAACACACAATCCATCCATAAACCTGAAAGTTGTACAAGCTGGTTATGAGCCCAATTTCAAGCATGCTACACAAGTCTTACTCTAGGAAAATTCCATTTCTTGTCAGAGTGTTACAAAAATCATGCACACCTATACTCTTCCATCCTGTAGATAAATATTTTATACAGATACTCTATACATACTCAAATAAAACAAGATATAGCAACATTTGTACAACAATTCAAATCCTGTCAACCACTCTGGGAAGGTGCTTTAAGTTTTTGCAGATGCAGAGAGCAATTTGTTTCTAACAAATTGTATCTGTGGCTCTGTGGCCATAATGCGTTTCAAAGAGATTTTTTTTTTTAATCTCATCTGTCAGGAATTACACAAGTGTAGTCAATCCAGCCTCCTGATATTCCTTGCAGCCCTGCTTCCTACATATCTATTACCTTCGGTTTCTTACTTTTCTTCTATTGTTTTTTCTTGCTCAGTCCCTCCCATTAGCACTCAGAAATGTTTCCAGCCCTGCCCATAACAGAGTACCCAGGATACGCAGGACTCTGTGATTGATGGCTGCTTGTCTGCCAGTGCACAGGTGTGAATTAGGAAACCAGTTCAGGCTCCAGCCAACAGACTTTTGTTCTTGCAGAATATTGTGTCATCAGTGGCAGAGGTTTGGACATAAACATTTAGGGCACCAAATTATGCATTCTAGTGTCCAGATACGTTTTTGCCAAGTGGCAATTCACACCTTGGGGAAGACCAAAAAAAAAAAAATCTGTAAAAAACCTCCAAACAGCAACATATATACACTTACTTCATATAACTGCCACTGATACAGGAAGCAAACAGCCTTTTTGCCCACATCTCCAGGGTTGCTTAAGCCTGTCCCACTATGGAACAAGGGCAGTATATTAAGACATTTAATAGAGGAACCAAAATACTGTCCATCCAATGAAGGGGAGAAAAGCTGCTGTTCAGCAGGAGAGAAGTCCTATCAGTCAGGACAGGGCTCCTCACAGCAGGTTCTTGGAATCCTTTTCCACATGAACAAGAGCACTCAGACCTGTTTCTGAGTTTGCTTCCGAGGGCTGCGTAAGCGAGCAGTGACTGGAAGGCGACATCCTGGTCTGCTACAGGCCAGCAGCACTCATTAGTTTTTTGTCTTTCTACAGGGGCGGGAAATTCCCTGTGCATCTTATTTTCTACTTTGCCCTTGAGCATAAGGGAAGGAAAGGCTTGCTGAGTGAAATTTGCTTAACAGATTCCTAATTCTACTAAGCAAACACATCTACACACCACAAAGAGCAGGCCCACAAATATATTAGAATTGTGAATTGTCCCAGATCTTTGGCAGTAGGGGAATAAGATTTTCCAAGTGGCTGAGTAAATTGATGCCTCCAAAAGCACTGTAAACTGATCTATTGGGCTTGACTCTGAGCTTCTTTTATTCCAGTGTAAATCTGGAGTAAGCCTGCTGAACTCAATAGAGTTATGCCAAGGCAAAGTCAGAATCCCTCTCTTCACTTTTTTTCTTCTGTGCTGCCTAATCCCATAGCTACAACAAAACTGAAAAATCTATATATACAAACTCCATTGGCCAGGCTATCTTATTGTGAAACCCACAGTGTATCCCAACCTTATAAAATACCATTCAAGTGTGACACTGTCCTCTCTCTTGCTTTTCTGATAAGCACAGAGGAAGGGCTGCCAATAGCACAGAAACCAGAAGACATGAAAATATTTCACAGCAATGGAAAAAACATAATGGAATGGATATTAAGGCAGCTAAATTAAAGAAACTCACGATACCTGGGTAACACATCCACAACACACAGCTACAGCACAGATGTTAAGGCAGCTAAAGGATTCCAATGGCAATCTTCGAGTTGCAGAAAGCAGCAGCATTTCCACTAATGAGCTGCTTCTAAAAATCTGCTCCTATCCAATGGCTTGATTTGAAACAAATTAAACTAATGAAAAGAATCTTTTTGACTTCATCAGTCAGTACATGAGCCTTGATAAATTTAAATAAAAGGTAAACTGGTGAAATACTGTCATGATAAAGAAACAGTTTCCCAGATTGCAGATGATTGTACTGCATTGTTTGTCCTGTGTGACACTGTATATTTAGAAGTGTGAGTGTCATCTTTCTGTGACATGGACAAAAAATAAATGGACATCTTCTAAGATTAGCAGATGTTTAAAGCAAAAATAATAGCAGAATGTAGAAGTGGCATTGGAAAGGTGTTAGTCCTGTCTCTGCTGTTTGAAAAATCTCCAAGTTCTTTGCCAACAAATTCCTAGAAAAAATGGTAATACTCCATTTCCTTATTAGCTTTTAAAAAAAAATCATATTAATATGCCTTTCATATCAGCCTACTCTGTAAAGACTGCCTGTAGTTTCAACACATAAATTCTGAGATCTGAAATGCAAATTTCATTTTTGAGGACATGACAATTTATGTGAAAATCTTCAAAGAGAAACTCTCCTTCTGACTATACCTAGCAGAGGAAGTACTCTTGATATCTGTTGTTCAGTGTCTTTTATATTTTTTTTTTCAACCTCAGTTTTGGAAACAAACCCAGGGTGTGGTACAATTGCCACCCAAAGTGCCATAGAGCTGTGCAGTTTCACTGACACCTTGAACATTGTATTTTCTACAGGAGGCATGTTCTTCTGCTTTTTCTAAGCCTACACACCACTGGATTCTTACCAGACACATGTCTCTGGGCTGGGAGATATCTTACTAAAATAGATTTATTTCCATAAGAAAATCTATTGACATAGGGTATGGTTAAAAAAAAAAAAAAAAAGAAAAGAAAAAAAAAGAAGAAGTTAAAACCCTTGAAGCAGGACTTAAAATTCTGCAATTATGTTACTACGTCCTGTTCATATTGGGGTAATGCCCAAAGCCCAATTATGCTGTAGGAATGAAAGGTTCATATCCAAAGGGCTCCTATTTTTATCCCATCAACTGATGCAATAGGTAGTGGTTCTCAAACTGTAGGCCTCCAAGGACCTGTGAGGTCCTTGAGGAGAGCATTTACCGTCTTACTGATCTGTTGGGAGAAAGCTGCTTCCATGGACCGTCACAAGGCACTTCAAGGAGCAGCCTGGAAGAAAAAGGAAATACGGGGACAGGCCTTGTGTAGTGGCATTTACTAGGGAAGGAATGTGGGAAGGAACTAACTGACCGTTTTGGATGCTTGGAGAAGATGGGAGAAAAAAATTTGGCTGACAGGACATACCGGCCAAAATTCAGGGAATCACCTGCAGAGACTTAAGTAAAGACAGAGAAAAGGAACAAGAAATGAAAAAGGTAAAAAACAATCACAGAATCATGGTCATACAAACATGGAGAAAGACAGCGCTTCAGGCTATTGGGAGAGGGAAAGCAAAGAAAAAGTCAAAGGGGTAGAAAACCTGCAATGAATTATTTGAGAAAGAGTTGCAAACGCAGCACCAAAGGAAGCTCCTCCTGTTCCAGTTCTAACAGAAATGTTAAATGAAGAGATTGGCAAAGAAACTTCATTACACCATGGATAAAGTTTCCCAAAGCATGTCTGTGCAACCAAAGAGGTTATTATATTATATGTTGCTATATAATTATACCGATACAGTACCTTGTGTGAACACTCTAGAAGTGAGCCTTTTTCCAAATTTGACTTATGTTGCTCTGGAAAGGGTATTAATTGAACAGGAGACTGCATTTTAATGGTGGGACAGGAGTTCACAGGTAGGGTTATGCTTGTTTAACTGTATCTGTATGGTTGTATTGACGTGAAGGGTGAAACGTGTCTGTGTGGATAAAGTCTGAAATATTTAGCTACCCTTCAGGCCATAGACATGATATTCTTTAGCTTAACAAGAAGTCACGTTTCAAAGATGCCTTTTTATGATGGTATGGGAACAGAACAAAACAACACAAGGTGATTTAACAACAAAAAAAGTCTTTTACAGGTATTCAGAAATGTTTATGTTTCCTGAGCTTATACTTTCATGTCAGCAATTGCTGAATATGCTACATGGAACTTTCGTGAATGTGAATGTGAGAAGGGATAATGAAAAAGTGTTACGTGTGAAGTTTTAATCCATGCTGTGAATACTTCTATAACCTTTGGCATAATCTAGGAGTTACCATGGCCTGTTTCAGGAAGAAAAGAAATAGACAATAATGTTCAAGAAGTCTTGAAATTAAGGGCTGTCTAACGCTGGAGTTTTTAATAACTTACAAGTTTTTGTTTTAATTATTTACATGGGAAATGAAGAATACTTTATTACTCAATAAAGGTGAAAAACTATATGATTGAGGTGTTAAACATAAGTACTGGTTAACAATCAGATGCATGTTCTATTCTTTGCTTTCATGTACTGGTCAGACAAAAAGAGAAAAAAAGAATTGCAATACACTGGTTGCCCAAGAATGCAGCATCAGGGATCTGTAAAAGTCTGAGTGATTCCACTGCTTCCTTTTGAAGGGCTCTAATAATAAGGCCTAGGGAGAAAAACTGCAGTTGAAGACCACTGAAGTCTTGAACTGTAGTCAAGCCACAGAGTGAAATTACTGAGCCCTGAACACCTCTCCTGATCCTTCTCTGTTGAGAAGAACTATTGTTAGATGAGGAGGCAGAGGTTGAAAGACTCAACTGAAATCCTCACTAAATACATCTTCTAAGAAGTTAGGACATGTAGATTTTTTCCTCACATGGATTTAGAAATCCACAAAATTGGAGCAGATGGGAAATCTCTCATTTTTTAATAGAAAGAATAAACTAGAATATTACCAATTCAGCATATGAGCAAGCAAAGCAGAATTTCTTGTACTAACCCATCTGAGCCAGAGATTCACTTACTGTGACACTGAGAAATATTTGAAAGCACAGAAAGAAAGGACTGTGGGTGTAAATATTATTTATAAAGTGAGAAACCCTTTAATCTCAAATATGGGGAAAATCATTTTGTCCACTTATTACTGAGTTCTTAAACATTCAGTACAATTGACTGACATTTTATATTATTTATTATTATTATTTAATTTATATTATATACGTCTTATTGCAGATCTGCATCTCCACACTGAGTGATTTTCCAGGGTATGTGTTCCATGGTCAATCTGTAACATTCTAGTGATCATAGGATAAATACTGTCCTTTTTCATCTGATATTATCAAAGTGATAAAATCAAAGGCAGAGGCATAAACTGTGAGCATACACTATTAACAAGCTATACGCAGCAGTTCTCCTATCTGACTATTTTGTTTCAAGACAGAGACACTCCGA
>VYZQ01058407.1:1985-18090 GCA_013400655.1 Mystacornis crossleyi | reverse complement strand
TCCTTCCCCCCAGCCCCCCCGGCACAGACCCTCTGCTCCCTTCCCTCTCGGCTGGCATATGCCCCTCGGTGCAGTGGGCCTCGGTCGGTCCCACCAGTGCACCCCACTCCCTGCTTAGCCCTTCCCGTTGGTTTGCTCCCTTCCTGCCCGCCTCCCCTTACGGCTTCCAACACCCGATCCCAGAGACAGGGGTTATCCAGCAGACAGGGGTTTCCCCACCACAGGTCACACATCTGCCAGGGTCTTCCCTGTGTTGTCAGTGATGCCCCACTTCCATTTTAGAACTGGCGACGGTCACCCCCCAGCCCCATCCCTTCCTGCCTCCCCCACGTGCCTCCCGGGAACCCAAGGGACCGGAGCTGTTCCATTTTTATCTCCTACACCCCTAGGCTCGATAGTGGTGGGTGGTGATGGCTCTTCTTGTATGTGCAGTTTGGGGGAGATTAGAAAGAATTGCTTTGAGCTTCCCTGATCCTCGCAGTCGTCCTCGTTCCAGTCTCCTCTCATTTCGCACTTGCTTTCTGAGAGGAAGCTTTTAAAGTCCCTTTTCCCCTGCTCGTCGGTGTTACTAGTGCAGGGGAAGCTACTGCTCCCCTTGCTAGGGCTGTAGGGCCTAGAGAGGAGAGGGAGACACGAGGATCCTTTAAAAGGAGCATGACCCAAACACAGAGCGAGATTGTCAGCAGCCTTTCTCTGTGTGTGTTTGTGTTCACTGTTTGTTCCCCATGCCCCATGGTGTCTCCTCTCCAGGTTGGGGTGTGTGGTGGGGGGGTCGCTATGTCGGATGACGATTCGAGGGCCAGCACCAGCTCCTCCTCATCTTCATCCTCCAACCAACAGACAGAGAAAGAGGCAAGCACGCCTAAGAAGAAGGAAAGCAAAGTCAGCATGAGTAAAAACTCTAAACTGCTCTCTACCAGTGCCAAGAGGTGAGGCTGCAGTCAGTTTTCTTACTGATTCGTTGCATCTTCCCTTCTTCCTCATTTTAGTTTGCTCCGTTCCCCTGCTGCTGCCATTCCTCATCTCTAGCCCTTGTGTTCAACCTTTCCACACGAAGCTGCTATTGTCTCACTTTTTTCAGTCTCGCTGCAGCGAGTGTCTGCCCAACTTCACTGCTCTCTGGTCCCTCTTCTGCTTATCCCAAATATTTTCCTGGCTTTTCTTCTTCTTCTGGTTTGTTACTCTGACCCTCAGTTATTTCTGTGATCTTTTCCTTTTTCCTTACTAGCATTTGTTACGGGAATGGTGTAGGATTGGCATTTAGACCTTATTTTTTTTCTCAGCAACTGGAAGCTATAAGTAAGGCATTGCATTTCAACACCCATTTCCCTCTCTTCTGGGTTGGAGTCTAGAGTGTCTTTTTTTCTTTCCAGGACTGATTTGGGGATTAATTAGTGTTTGTGAAGTTTTGAGTTTGCTTGCTTTGGGGTAGTGCACTCCAGTGCAAGGGGTGTAATACAGCCCCAGATCTTTACCAACAAATATGTTACTGTTATTTTTGTCTGCTCATTACCTATATTGAATTTTCTATGTATGGTTGGATGCTGACTGGAATAAATAATCCACAGCAGGTCCACTTGTGGACGTTCTGCTCTAAAATAGTCTTTGCTTAGTGGGTTTGGGCTTTTTTGAGAATAAAGTAATTTTTTTTCCAGGATAATGTGCAGGGAGAGATACCTGCATAGAATAGTAATTCCGGAGCAGCTATGTCAGTCAGTTTTCCTCACTTGGACAGACTCTTGGCGTTGCTCATTTAAAAAATAAAAAATTGTCACCCTTTCTTACTTATTCTGTGTGTCACCTAAATTCAGCACCATCCTGCTCCAGGGAGCTAAGCTGACAAATGAAAGTTTTCAACCAAACTTGCAGTACGTCAATAAGAATAATAACCCATCCCACTGAACAGCTTTGCCAAGCAGCAGAGAGGTTGTATCAGTAGGTGTCAAAAGTGACTGGGGTTTTATGCAAATGCCCTGTCAAAGCAGCTAAGTTCTCTGTGGCTTTGTAGCATTTAGGCAATTTGGTTATTCCAGATCTCCACTCAGCAGGTTTCCATGGTAAATGGACATAGATAGTGGCAAGCAGTGTTTACATGTTGTGCCCTTCACTCTTTTAAGGAGAAGATTTTAAACTGCTTCCTGTGGAAAGGCTGTGGTTCTTGTGTATGACAAGTGGCAGGAGATGCTGGCTGAGTTTAAAGAAGTAGGGAGGCAGGCTGAGTGCTGGGTGGGGAAATCTGGAAGGGAAGCCTGAGTGACAGTAATGGGACTCCAGGGAAGAGGATGATAGCTGGTTGGGCGTTTTGTGGCAAAAGCAGTGTAAGCCCAGAATAGTCTGGGCAGGGAGGACAGGGTGTTGTCTGAGCACGGTGGAGAGAGGGAGCGTCTGGAGTCCTAGGGAGGGGACATGGGGATGTTGTGTGACTCCGAGGGTGAAGAGAAGGGAGAACTGAAGGTGGTAGGAATGTGCAGGAGCCTCGGAAATAGATACTCACCTTCCTTAAAGTGTCCTTGAGAATGGCGCAGTTATTGACTCCCTCAGGGCTGTGGGTTTTTTTTTCTCAGGATGGTGATGAGAAGCTGGGGGAGAGAGGAGGGAGCCAATTTGGCAACGACTGTTTTTCTCAACCCCGTAAGACAAAATTCCTTTTCAGACTGCAGTTTCCTCTTGGTGCATCACATTTGCAGAGGTTTCCCCTCATTTACAGGCTGGTTGGCAGAGCAAAGCGGACAGGTTTTTTCACTGTGTGGTTGACATCTTTGTGGGAGCTAGAGCAGTGCACCTGTCTGGGTTCAGTGCAGGATGCCTGTCTGCTTTTCTGCCTGTCTCTGTAACAGGGCAGGGCGCCTGTCCTGCTTAGGGGGTTTGGACTGGTGGGAGGCTGCAGCTGAGAGTGCCTCTTTCTTACGTGGCAGGCTCACAGTGACAGTATGTCTGCAAGGCGAATGTGTTAACTGCTATCCCACACAGTGACTTACCTTTGTTTCTCCTTGCTTTATTGCCACAGGATTCAGAAGGAATTGGCTGACATCACCTTAGATCCACCTCCCAACTGCAGGTTGGTGTCGATTCCTTACCTGAGGAGGGGGGGGGAAGGTGAGGAGCTGAAGTGTGCCTGTGTGTTGTAACTGTCCTCAGAGGCTCTGGATGCAGCAGAGGAACGGCTGTTTAGGTGGCCAGCAGTACTTTCATGAATGCTTGCATGACTTCAAATAGTTTCCAGGTGGGGTACCTCCAGAGATTGTATGTGTTTTGACCAGTTCTACTTGTTTTGGGGGTTGTTTTTTTTTTTTTTTAACAATTGCCTTTCAGTATGTTACACTGTTTTGTGTGTGGACATTTCAGAAACTGGTCTATAAAGAAGAGTGTGAAAACTTTCTCCTTGTTTGTTTTTGGTTTTGGTTTATAAATCTAATGCCTGACTGCACTAATCTTATATAAATAAGAGTCCTGCCAAGGGAGCAGAGAATAGTAGAATGCTATGAGGTTTTTAGCTCAGAGTTCTGTTGTGAACAGCAGCTGCCAGTGGAAGGGAAGTGCGAATTCGTCACTCAGTGGGTGCCCCACTGGGACATACATCTTAGCTGATGAAACAGAAAGCAGGGATACTCTGTTGCCCTTTATAAGCAGCTTGGTTTTAAATATGTTTTAGAAACTTGTACTGTTTTTTTAAAACATCTAGCCAGGTTGATTTGTTTCATTGCATGATGTCCCTGAGCCTCTTTTGCATTTGGTGAGGAGATAGTAGTAGTGTAACATCTTTGGTTATACTTGCTCATCCAAGAGGAAAGAGGCTTTCGGTCTGGTCTGTTCGCTGAAGTTGCCAAAGCGTAACTCTGTTCCCATCTTCTTGCTGTAGCTGAGGTTTGATGTCTTTTGATGTTGGTAATAGCAGAAATCAGAGAAAATTATGTTTATAAATAACTGTTTAGGTTGGTCTTTTAAGTATTGAGTTTCCACCCACAAATGAACCTTTTTATTGAAACTTTTTGCACTGTTAGTCTGTGGGGAGGCATTAGCACAGGAGTTAGCCTGACAGGTCCAGAGCCACTCTTTCAGTACCAGTCCCAAGGATCAAAATGAATTAAAGGAGGGATTGAGTGTGTGACATCTAGTCTGATACTACAGAGATTTTTGTGCTATTGGGATGGTAGCCAATAAGCTCTGAAATCTTTAACTGTGACAATGTTGTTTTAGGGACAGTAATGACTTACCTGAATATTACAAAATTTCCAGTTTCTTGGGCTGGAGATGTCTGTCCCGTGTGCATCCCAGCTCTGTGTCAGGATGAAGTCCACATGCTTTTCCCTCCTCCTTCCACCTTGACCTGGCTTTTGTGAGAAGGAAACACAAGCACATTTCAGGCACTGTTACTTGCTCTCTAGATAACTGAGTCTGGATGGTCGAGGTGCTGGGACTTCAGTCTGAACTTGGCAAATCTGTCCAAAAGTTGTAATAGTATATGAGTGTGTTAAGATTGTGTGTTTCTTCTGAAGGTTTGTGTAAATAATATTAGAACCCTAATTTGTCCTTGTTTCAATTGGATTCACTCACAGGTAAAGATGAACTAGCAGACTGCTTGTTAAAATACGGTATAGTTTTGATTTTTCTTTTTTAATTACATAGACCGTTGAGGATAATGCACTTCAAGGCCCACGTAGTAAGTTTGTGTTATTTCAGCCTTTACAAATATTTCTAATGGTAAAAATTAGTTTGTGGTACATGTAGTGATGGTTAATCTTCATCCATAGTGGAGTTACAAGTATTCTGCATTCTTTTTGACTTTCAAATGATTGACAGTGAAGGCTGGCAACTCTTGCAAGTAATGCATGAAACTGGTGTAGTTGTTACTGCCTTTTAATACGTTGATAGGTAGGTAAACGTGAGTGGAGGGGTTTGTTGTGTGTATATGTGCCCAGAGGAGTTTTGGTATTGCTCATCTTGGGGTGAAGTCATCCTACTTCTGTAAAGACGGTGCTGAGAGCGAAGGAGAGCAGCTCTGCTTATGGCTAACAAGACTCCAGTTGTGCAGTCAAGCACTGGGAGTTTGCCTCTGTAGCAGCTGATTTGTAAAAAGGTAGGCAGGTGCCTATTGCCATAACAGTGAGATGGGTTTCAGCTATTGCAGTTATGGGGAAAGTTCACCTCTTGTGAAAAAAAGAAATAGAAATAGTCAGTTTATGACTGTGAGGAGATTAAGCAAGTGAGAGACTCTGGTTGGTGCATGATGTTTAAGGTTGGCAGAATTTGTTCTTGGGAAGCCTGCTAGCAGTGTCACTGCTTTCCTTTATATTTTTTCCTTTCATATGAACATTACTGGCATGCTGTGAAGGAGGTATTAAATACATAGTCTGAGAACTTAGTTTCAATTTCCTGCCTTTATGACTTTGCTTATTCTAACCTTTCCTCTGACCTCCTGCCCCTCATATCTCTGCTGCCTTTGCACCTCTACAGATTTTTTTCAGGTGTCACTGGAGGAGAGGCCAGTCCTCTCCTTTTAGGCGTCTCACTCTCTCCTGCAAGTTTAATACTTACATATTCAGGGCATTATATATGATGCCAGGTACTACCTGTTGTGCTGTCAGTTTTAGGGGTTGCCAAAGCCTCAAGTCACATTTGAAGCCTCATTTGAAAATGTTTGCCTGAAAATCTATCCTGTGTTATGTTGGAAACATCGTAATATTTTTTTTTTTCTGGACATCTGTTCTTACACCCCTCACCACCATGTTTGTATTTTCCCTTGTTCTATGCTCAGTGTTTGATAGAAGTTCATGGTGGGCTGTGCTTTAATTTTTGCCCTTGCTGCAAAATACTGTTTTTCTTTCAGACTTATTGCAGTAATGGGAGTTCAAGATATTTAACACACCCCAGAGCTGCTCTGCATATTGAAAGACAAAGGTTCAGGTTGTGAATGATTTTTAGTAAGAACTTAGGGTTTTTTACCACATCTTATACGAGGTATTTTTCTTCTTACAAAATATGACGTACAAGATGCAATTACAAATAGTGACAACCATTTGACATTTCAAACAAAATAGCTTAAAAACAAATGTTTCATTTTTATTTTTGTAGCTTGCAGTGACTGTATTTTCATGTGTGTAACCCACAGATCATCTGTTTTAAAAACAAAAACCAAAAAAACCAAACCCCAAGCACACTCAACACCCTGTGATTGAGCAGCTGTGTGGTTTTTACACATATGTGGGTAATATGAGGGGAAGTTTATTCCAGAACTTCCTCTCTCCTCAGTACTTTCCTTGCCTCTAGTTTTTCCATAGCTTGCATGTGTCCCCCAAAAGCTTACCTGGGCTTGTCTCCCACTGACTGCTTCATTTCTTGTAGTCCCTTTGCCCTTCTGTCTCCTTCCTCAGACTGTGATTTTGATCATTTTGATCAGGCTAGTGGAGTTAGTTGTGCAGAGGTGCAGAGTATGTGCATGGAAACAGGGTCTCCGTTTGGCCTGTGTTGAAAAAGTAGATTTTTGGACTTGAAAACATTTCCTTAAAAGATACATTTAATATGTGTCGCAAATTTGTGGGTTCCTGATGGGAGCAATGCTGTCCTCATAAGTGTCCTAGTGTAATGTATGTTTGGCAGCTACTTCTGAATGGATTTTAGTCCTCTTCATTGTTTTCAGTAGGCTAGTGCTCTGGAGGTCTTTAATTTCTGGAAGATGATTTGACTCCCAATATTAATACTGAGTTCTGAAAGTTAAATGTGGCAATCAAGTTCAGAAGGTGGTTAGTGGTTAATATGAATTGAAGAATGACTGTTCAGACTTAAAGTGTTTTAAATCTTTTAAGAGTGTATCTGGTGATCTCTTCTCCTACTTTGTATTATATCAGGGAGTTTAACTCTTGTTTTAGAACTCAAAGAAGGTTACTAGGAACTTCTTACTTTTGGTCTTTTGTATATGTTGGTGACAGAAGAGGTGTCCTGCGTTTGCTTTGGGTCTGCAGATGTCAAAATATGGTTACATCTTGCTATGTAGGTAGTCCTGACTTTTGTTTGCTGGTAACACTCGCGAGTATTGTGCAAAAGCCTTCTTTCTGTCTCTGTGATGAAGTGTCCAAAGCTTTAAGAGAAGTTAATTAAAGCTTTAAGCCCTCTTTATTCGCTTTGTGCCATTTATTCAACCTCTATATCTAAGCATCTCCTGATGGTAAATCTGCTTGTTAATGTGAGGTTAGGGAACAAGTGGTTTTCCCCATTTTTAGGGATGGGGAGTTACAGCACACAAAAAACAAGTGACTTGCCCAAGGTCATGCAGAAAGTCTCTGGCAAAGTGGAGAAATGAATGTAAATCTCCTTTGTTTCAAGCTAACTTGCAGCTGAGCTGTTCTGCTGGAACTGTGTGCATCAGTTACACTATGAGCAGGGCTTTGAATTTGGGCTTTATTGGGTGTCTGGTATTGACTGTGTGTAAGCATGGTAATTTAATGTTATTTTTCCCATCTGTGTAGAGGGACCAAAATGGATATTAACTAGAATTAATGTTTTTTAATCTATCTTAGCCAAACTGAAACAAGTTTGTCTCCACATGGCTCATTTAAGTCCATATAGGCAAGACCAGCTGTTATTTAAACAAAAATAATTTTCAAACCTTTGCTGAAGGAGGCATTTGCCTGCAGGGCTTACCATTGCTTCAGAGTAAAATGCTATCACAAATTCATTATTTAAATAATAATAAAATACGGTTGTGTTTCTTGGCGCCTTCAGCCCAGTTTTTGTAAATTCACAGAATAAGGGCCAGATCTCCTTGCGAGTCTTGTGAAAGTTAACTGTCAGCACTTAATAAATATGTGTCTCAGTAAAGATGGTGGGGAGAAGTGCTCTCCATTAGAACGTATGGAATATTAATAGTTTTCAAAACTTTGCAATGTGGAATTAGATTTCTTGGCTTGAGAGAAGTCTGCATAAAATGTGTGGCTCAAAGGCAGTTTTGAACTCAACAGCTTCGTATTATAATTAATATATTTCATCTACATACCATGCAGGTCTGGCATTTGTCTTGCTTACATTTGTTTTTTATGGTGCTTGTAATTTTTTGCAAATGTATTTTTTCAGTACTTTCAACTCCAATAATGCTTTAAGTGCTTTTGCTTTTAAACCTAGTATATTATCTAAGGATGGATTGTCACTGTTAAACTCTAATGTCAGTGTTGTTCTTGTTATTACCATGTGTGAAATAGCCCTTCCTGAACACAACCATATTCTAGCATAAACTTTCTGGTCTTACATTTTCTAGGTAACAATGTCTAATGTTTCTAATATTGTTCTTAATATGCCCAGTCGAATTATTTTATCTGGAATGACACAAATGCCAGCTTTTGCTTCCTTGTATAAATAAAAAATTAATATCAGCTTTAATGAGGGTGACATTATCAGCTGACAAAAGTGGTTTTAGACCTCTTTTTTTTTATTTCCTCTTGAGTTGTGTTGAAAATGTGAGTGTTTTTTGTGAGAAGTTTCCAGATGTAGGATAGGCAGGACTTTCATAATTAGTGCTATGTGTAGTTGAAAAATATCTTTTGTCATACAAACTACCAGTGGTTCAGCATTCCCTCCTCGCTTTGTTTGGCACATGATCCCTGGAGAAATAACTCCTCCTTTTGAAATGGTGTATTAACTAATTTAGAGATCCTCTGCAGCTGTGTATGGTCTAGCTTGCAAACCATAAAAATAATACATTTCTACACTGGGTGAATTTAAGTATGTGGAGGTAGCAGCTCCTTCAGGCAAAGTCCTCTGCCCGATGTACTCAGACAAAGACTGCATAGGAGCATTTTCTTTGCTGAGGATCGATTACTTAATATTACAGGAATTAACTTTTCGGAAGCTACTTCAGTTTTTATTGTAACTGTCAGAAATGTTTTGGTGGCCAGGCTGTTCAGACGGTGTGGCAGAAGCTGGCTGATGCTGCGGTAGATTTCGTTTGGCACATCCTGGCTCGGTAATTCCCAAATGAACTGCATTCTGTGCTCTTGCATGCCAAACATGGAAACGATGAATCTTGAGAGTGGCTGTGAAATTGTATCATGGCTAAGAACAAAGAGGATTGAAATCCCTTCTGTGCACGCTCCCTCGTATACCACTTAATTTTATTATTTGACTTTCAGTTTTGCTGCCCTTGGAGGGCACTGTGCAACTGTGTTTATGATGCTGCATATATGTTTTATCTGACAAATTCTTATATTTCCTCTCGGTTACTCAGTCTTGTTTGGTTTTTCGGTTGTATTCCAGCACTGCTTGTCTAGATTTTTATATTGGATATGTGTATAGCAGCAGGTTATGTGTCTGGTTTTATTTTAAGAAATATACATTTATATTTATGATACTTCATAGACATAAATGGGAAGCACTGTATGTTGCACTGTTCATACTTTAGGGGTTGAATCTACCTTGCCTTTTTATATGAAGACAAAATTACCCGTGGGTAACTGGCTTGTCTAAGGGATTGAGGAGGATGGGTTCGTGTTTGAGGATTTCAACAAGAGCAGGTTGCCCGTGACTGAGAGCCTTGAGGTTTCTGAAGAATGGGTTGGTTTGGGGAGCCGGTAACTTTGCGTCTGGCACATCTGTTTGCTTTGGTCCCGCTGTTGGAGGGGATGGTGCTGGGGGTGGAAACGGAGCTCACCTGCCCCGGTACCTCAGTGGATTGATGTTATCGGTGAGTTTGTGCATAGTGAAACTTGCAGCCTCTGCCTGCACTCTTCTGTAATTGTACATGACAGACTAGCCTTCCATGCAGCACTTTTTCAGAAGGGTTTAATGTACTAAAAAAAAGGATACCATTTTATGAGTATAGGTTAAGAGATTACGGCACACCTGTGCAGGCTCACACACCACGTTCAAAGTTAAGGGCTATGCTTTCTCCACTAAACAAAGTGCTTCAAACTAAGTTAAATTAATGATGCAGTTTAGTCATTATAAGTAGAATCTTGCCAATCTGTACATTTATTTGAATGAAATAAATTTATACTTCTTTTTCCCTCTGAGGCTTAACAGTGGAGGTCTAAATACTCACTTCATTATATTGCAAAACCAAGGAGAGAACATGTATTGTCAAGTACTATAAATAAACTACAACTGTCAAAATAAGCACGGTGCACTCAGGAATTCAGAGGGGTTTTCTTGTTTCTCATGCCAATTTGCAAATTTCAGCAACATGCAATTAAAATTCCAAGGCATTTGGGGAAAGTGTAATGGTTGCAACCATGCATTTAATACATATTTTCTGTGTTTAAGGGGCTAATTGACATTACAAGGAGATGTTGCAGAGCTGTATGCTTAACTTCAATACCCAATTTGCACTTTTCTTTATTAGCCTGGCCTCTGGGGGAAGAAAGCTGGGGGAGAAAAGGGGGAGTGGGGCATGCAGGCTGTAGCTCAGGGCAGATGTGGTGTTAGAATCTCCCCACTCCCTCCAGTCTCTTCCATGATTTCAGAACTGAAAATACGGATCAGGTAAGATGAAATTGAGCTGTTTTGAGAACTGGGTCCAGGCCAAGTTTTGGCAGTTCATTTGTTTAAGAGAAAATACAAAGTAATTGGATTAAAGAGGCGGTACGATTAATGATGCAGAGTCCTGTTAGATTTCTTTGCTCCTGTGTTTCTGTGAATCAGTGTGGAATTTAGGTCTCAATTCCTCCAGGAGCTTCAACTTTTAGAGTCAAAAGTGAGCACGAACCAAATCAGATCAGCATGTTAGTAGATGTGTTTTGTGCTTTGTATCAGTGTAAGTGACTGTTGAAAAAGATTGCTCATCTCTCCCTCTGGAGCTGCTGGACTTGCTGGAAACAGAGAATCTTGAGCTGGTACTGAGAATTGTAAAGGTAAAATGAGGAGGAGCTTTCTGAAGCAGGTGGACTGCTAATATTTAATGCTTTTTCTGCTGTGGTTATCTGAGGAATACATTTTGGCCAGTCTGCTAATTCCAGTGTCTCGCTGGGAGAAATCAGGAGAGCGGTCTTGGTGTGTTTTCTTTTGATGTCTGGCATCATGCAGGGGTTGCACATAGGAGTGAAAAGACCCCCCCAAACTTTAACAATTAATTCTGAAATCGAAAATGTCTTTTCACAATAGGTGAATTGATGAAAAAAACCAAAAACTACTTCTGGTACGGTCTAAGAACTTTGTCAGATTTGTTGGAGACAGTGATTGTTCTACAAGGAAAATTGCCAGGGTAACTGTCTCAGAGGTTTTAGATGCAGTTGGAATATCTTAACTGACATTTTAAGGTGTTAATTTAGGTGACGACTGTTATGAATTGTCATATGTTTGCAGTTTTCAAGTGGCCAACTTCTAGAAAGTTCCAGGGTGTTATTTTATATTCTGAACAAGTGTAACTGCTCTGAGAAGTGGACTATAAATGATGGAGAAAGTGCAATTTATTTCATTAAAACAGTGTTTAGCTGCTGCAGATGGTTTTGAAAGATTGCTAAAATGTCCACAGTTTTAATAATAGTTTTAAAGTAATTAGATCAATACTGTAGTATACTACAAAAGGTCATTTTATCAGAAGTTTCTGATCAGTCAGATTGTTGTAATACTGTATTTGCACAGTATTTCCTATACGCCTTAGTAACCCTTTTAAAGGAGGTGAATCAGGTGATGCATGCAAGCCTTTATAGCTGGTCTCCTCCTTGTCTTCCTTATAAGTTATTTATCAACAAGAATTGTCTAGCTTTCGTTTTGATGGGGTAATTCTTAATAGGAGATTCTCATTGTATTTTGTGTGCTTTGACTTCTGGTAAAAGTGTTTGTTTCCTTACACTTGGGTGATTGTGGGAGAGAGAAAAGACTGAAGGCTTTAAATAGCTGCACTAAGTCCCAAAATATCATGAATCTCACTGAGTTCTCCGTTGCATTAAAGTTGTGGTGATGCTTTCTTTCCTACTTTAAATTGAATTTCAACAGCACCCTTGTAACCTAGGAAATCAGGCAAGAAGATAAACAGTAGTGACAAGAGTGACCCAGGAGATCTAAGTTTTGAATGTAACTAGTGCGAGGCCCTCAGCTGCCCTGGCTGCTTGTCTTTCAGCTGCATCCCAGGGTTGAAATCTCTAGTGAAATCTTAATGTTTTCTTTAGAATAGCATCTCTCCAATTTTTACATCCCCTAACTCCTCTTGTGAGGTTAATCAGATTGCAGGTATTGGTAAGACTGGGAGATGAATGAATTGCAGATGAGGAACAGAAAAGGACATAAAACCAAGGCAGCAAGATTGTACAAGGCATTAATGGAGACTATAAGGGACAGCAGAGAGAGATGGCCCATCAGGATGGCTGAGGAAATTTTGCCCTGGTTGCTGGAACAGTTGCAGCAAAGCTAGAAGTAAAGACAGGACTGATGTTTTTCTGCTCCAGCAATTTAGCTCCACTTTCTGCTCCTTGCACTGCAAGGAGCAGAAAACACAGGGCATCCTCCTCTTGATGGGTGCGGAGGACCATCCATGGGCCACTCTCTTCTTGGGCATGAGTAGATTTTTGAAACAGTAAAGCAAACAAGGTGCAACAATAGTTCTTCTGTGGTGATTTTTTTACACCCCCACCTGGGAGAGAAAATATTAATTTAGTAATAAAATTAATTCACTTATATGTTCTTAGAGTAGGCACAACGTACTATACCTTGAAGATTATGTGTTACAGGTGCCCCACTGTATTTTTGCAGACTGCCTTGAACTACTACTTGAGTCACATGTGACTTTTGAGCCATGTCCTCCTAGAAGTACATCAGTGAGGTGTGAGGAGTGGGGAAAAAAAACTGGGGAAATGAGAGCAAGAAAATGAGCAGAGGGAGAGAAAGGCAGGCAGAGAAATGGAGAAACAAGTAACTCAGTCAATCCCAATCAAATAGACTAGTATTAAAGATAGGAAATTGCAAATTAATTTTGTTGAAGGCCCTGTGAATCTGAATCTCCCAAAGGAGCACGCTTTGCTTTTGTAGCAACTGGAAGAGAAGCATGGCAAAAGCTGTTATTCAGTAAATTCCATAATACTGGGAACGCATACTCAATGAAACTGTTAAAAGGTCATTTTAGAACAGATTAGGCACTCCTACCCAGTAGGCAGTGAGGTTCTGGAAACTCTTTTGCAGGAGGCTGTGGAGGCAGATAGTTATCAGCATGTCCAAAGGGGGTTGGACAAATTCATGAGCAACAGGTCCACAAACAGATACAAAGAAGAAAGTATCTGTGTGTACCCTTTGGCACCCCTAATCCAGCGGCTGAGGATTCTGAGGGAGTACAAAGGGAATGGACTACAGATAGTGTCCACAGTCACCTGTTCTGAGGAGCAGGCTCTTACCACTGCCAGGAGTAGGGTGCTGAGTTAAATGGCCCCACATGGTCTTTTTACATTCTATGTGGAATACCCACAAAATGACCTCTTTCCCCCCACCCCATTGTCCCTCATTCCAGTCCACTAACTTCAGGCTCTTTTCTGTTTCTGTGTTCCAATTGACATGGCTTTTAGCCACAGAAATGTTCAACTTCTGCCCTTCTTGCCTCTCGTCTTCTTATGCTTTGCCGTTTAAAGCAAGCTCTTGTTTCTTGTCACTCAGCTAGTTCTTCTTGCTTTTGTGAAGGAAGATTAACCTTCATGCATTTGTGTTGCTGAATTTAGACTGTAAACTCTTCAGAGTAAAGCACTCCTTTAATTTTTGTCAGTGTTGGCAAAGTGGTATGTAAATTTCCATCTATGTTTAAATGTTCTTTATTAATAAGGTAGGTTTAGTCTTTGGGTTTGTAGGTGTCACCCTATCCTCCCTTCCCCAAAAAAGTTCTGCTTCTGTTGCAAAATTGTTGGGTGCTTTTCCTTATCTGATAGAGGTAAATAAGTGAGTTGTTTTATTCAGCAGCTATTGTATTATCTTGAATATGTGATTTGGTTATTTTCTGGTTTTATGCACACCAGGGTTATCACAGCTGTTACTTTGTGATACTACTACATTGTAATAGGATAATGTATTTTGAGATATATTAGTGTTAGGCCTTTTTTCTTCTGGGTTAGTGGCAGAGAAATAATGAAGTTGTCCCAACAGCTAATCTCTTTCATTGGTGTCTTTGTGCTCGTACTTCACCTTCCACCTCAATATCTAGGAAGACTATAACTATTTGTTAGGGAAATATGAGTTAAAATACATAGCTATTACATGTGTTGAGACATTCCAGTTTCAAGTACTTAGCAGTCACTGTGTGTACTCTTAATGACTATAAATATTACGTTACATACAAGGTTTTATAATGTATCAGGTATGTCTTGTACACTGTTTTTCCCACAGGAAAAGCAAATTTGCTAACCCCATAGACTGTGCAGTCTGTACTTTCTGCATTGTATTTCGAGGATTTTGCCTTGTGTTTTATAGAAAAGTCTTAGTTATGAGGAGATGTAAAGTCCAGACAAAATATTTATCATTGGGAGTGTTCAGGTGCACATTTCACTGCATGTTGAGTAGCACAGAACTAGCCATTTAGGATGTATTTATTAACTAGTACTGGATTTTGTCAGGAAAGACTGAAAAGTAGGGATTAGATAGTGGAGGCTTTGTGTGGTAACACTTTGCCGTGGGGATACAACAAGGTGGCAGGGCCCAGCAGCAGAGTGAAGGGCTGTGGGTAAGTGGGGATGTGCCGTGACCTCTCTCATGGCTGGCTGAACAGCTGGGTGAGATTTGTTACTGATTCACAGCTTGACTTAAAGAGAGGTAAGGGTGGAGTGGTGTTTTGGGTTTGGATCTGGAAAGGAGGGGTATCTTTTACCTACTGAAGTCTGTTCAGTTTGCAGCACTCTTCATTGATCCAGAACAAATGAGGAAAAAAGGGATGGAGCTTGAGTTGATGGCTGAACTATGACATACTAGGAAAGAGTGAAAATATAGGGTGGGATTAGATGTAATCCCTTAAAATCAGGGAACAAGAGAGAAAAAAATGTATTTTGCCAGATCTCTTTCCAGGCGTAAATCTTACAGTATCTTGCAGAGAGTCCAAGCTGTCTCTATACTTCTCTTCTAGGTTTTCCTTCCCTTCATCATAATCCAGTGTGTCCCAAGTCACCAGTGTGGTGTAAGTTCTGGAAGAAAGAGCTAGAGTGCCTGTTCTGGCCCGTGGAGCTGGGCCTCTTTCTGCAAGCCATCTCAGGCTTGTAAAGAACAGTGCTAGTGTCTCCTGCCTCCTTATCCTTCTGAGCTGAGCATTTTCTGGTCCCTTCTCTTTCCTGACAGCTGCACTGGTCCTTCAACAGTAAGCCATTACATCTGTCTGCAGCCCATGCCTACAGGGAACTGAAGAGGCAAGGTTGTCCTGTTGACAGAAAGAAAATGTATATTAGGAATTAAAAAGTAAGCAGAGATAACCATTCTTGATATATTAATTTACTTGCAAATGAAGTAGCTGTGATCAGCTAAACTACTGAATGTGTACATAGATTATGTTGCTTTACTAAAAATTAGATGGAGGCTTTATTGGCACGAAGCTAGAGTTCTAAATATAGTTACAAAATCTCACATATAGGACAATGTATATTTGATTTGTGTTTCACAATACATTAAAAACCAAACACTTTAAGCCATATTATTGCTATTGCATACCTATTTTGTATTTTACAGTACGGACTTTTATTTCTGTGAGAAGTTTGAATCTTACAGAATTTACACAACTGTTGAATGCATTTATTTTACTTGCTGAAAACTTCTCTTAAAATGAAATAGGCCATTTTGTTTAATATGAAGATGAAAATGCAAGAATCTCAAGCAGAAACATTATATGTACTTTTCACCAACACCTTAAGNCACACTTTTGACCTTTCTGTCTCTTTGGACCTATTACTTGTTGGACATAATGGTCCTTCTAAAATTGCTTAATTGTTCCAAGGAGATCATTTGTTATTTCTGCGTTATTGCCATTTGATGCTGCCTCTCTACACACTGCCAAAAGTCCATGGTATATTACATTTTTATTGGTATGTAAAGCAACTGTAAAAAAAACTGTGGCTGTGTATTTGAAATCTTTGCTATTGGCTACTTCATTTTTTCCCTTTATGTCTCTAACTTTTACATTTATAGTTTTGCCACCACAGGGAGCTAATAAGAAGCAAACATATAGACT
>VYZQ01058403.1:3767-14490 GCA_013400655.1 Mystacornis crossleyi | reverse complement strand
GTTGAATGCCTATGGGTAAGAATTAAGGGGAAGGCCAGCAAGGCTGACATCCTACTGGGAGTCTGTTATCTTCCATCCAGCCAGGAAGAAGAGGTGTACAACTTATTTTATAAGCAACTAGATAATGTTTCAGGATCATCAGCCCTCGTTCTTGTAGGTGACTTCAACCTGCCAGACATCTGCTGGGAACTTAATACAGCAGAAAAGGGGCAGTCCAGGAAATTTTTAGAGTGTACAGACAACAACTTTTTGTCGCAGCTGGTGGGTGAGCCTAACAGGGGAGGGACTATGGTAGATCTGTTGTTTGCAAATAGAGAAGGGCCGGTGGGAGATGTGGTGGTCGGAGGCCGCTTGGGGCAGAGTGATCATGAAATTATAGAGTTCTTGATAATTGGCGATATCAGCAGGAGCATCAATAAGACTCTTATATTGAACTTCCAGAGGGCAGACTTTGGTCTATTTAGGAGACTAATTCAGAGAGTTTCTTGGGAAGCAGCCCTTAAAAACAAAGGAATTCAGGAAAGGTGGACATGCTTCAAAACAGAGATCTCAAGGGCACAGGAACAGACAGACCCCACGAGCCAAAAGACGAGTCGACGAGGTAAACGACCAGCCTGAATGGGCAAGGAGGTTTTGGAGGAACTTAGGAATAAAAAAAGGATGTATCATCTTTGGAAGGAGGGTCAGGTCTCTCAGGAAGTATTTAAGAGGGCTGCTAGAGCATGTAGGAAAATAATTAGGGAGGCCAAAGCTCAGCTTGAACTTAAAATGGCAACTTCTGTAAAGGATAATTAAAAACGTTTTTACAAATATATTAATGGTAAAAGGAAGGGTAAGACCAATCTTTGTTCTTTATTGGATGAGGGAGGGAACTACGTATCTGCAAATGAGAAGGCAGAAGTACTTAACACCTTCTTTGCCTCAGTCTTTAGCGGAAAGATGGCTTGTCCTCAGGACAACTGTCCTCTCGGGTTGGTTGACAGTGTCAGCGAACAGAACGGTCCCCCTGTTATCCAGGAGTCGTCAGTCAGAGAAATGCTAAGATGCTTGGATCTTCATAAATCTATGGGACCATATGGGATCCATCCCAGGGTGATGAGGGAGCTGGCAGATGAGCTTGTGAATCCACTCTCCATCATTTACCAACAGTCCTGGCTCCCTGGTGAGGTTCCAGATGACTGGAAGCTGGCCAATGTGACGGCCATTTTAAAAAAGGGTAGGAAGGAGGATCCTGGTAACTATAGGCCAGTTAGCCTCACCTCAGTACCTGGGGTAAGGTAATGGAACAGCTTGTACTGAGTGTCATCACACAGAATTTACAGGACGGCCAGGGTATCAGACCCAGCCAGCATGGGTTTAGGAGGGGTAGGTCATGTTTGACCAACCCGATCTCCCTTTATGACCAGGTGACCCACCTGGTAGATGCAGGAAGGGCTATGGATGTTGTCTATTTGGACGTCAGCAAGGCCTTTGACACTGTCTCCCACAGCATACTCCTAGAAAAGCTGACAGCACATGGCTTGGACANGCTCGAGCGCGTCCAGAGGAGGGCAACGAGGACGGTGAAAGGCTTGGAACACAAGCCCTGTGAGGAATGACTGAGGGAGCTGGGGTTGTTTAGCCTGGAGAAAAGGAGACTCAGAGGTGACCTTATCATTCTCTACAACTTCCTGAAAGGTGGTTGTAGTCAGGAGGGGGCTGGTCTCTTTCTCCAGGCAGCAACTAACAGAACAAGAGGACACAGTCTCAAGCTGCATCAAGGGAAATATAGGTTGGATATTAGGAAAAAGTTTTTTACAGAAAGGGTGATAAAGTACTGGAATGGACTGCCTGGGGAGGTGGTGGAGTCACCATCCCTGGATGTGTTTAAAAAAAGACTGGGTATGGCACTCGATGCCATGATCTAGTTGAGGTGTTAGGGCATGGGTTGGACTCGACGATCTTGAAGGTCTCTTCCAACCCAGACATTCTGTGAATTCTGTGAATATTTGGTTCTGAAAGGAAGTCACTTAATCTGCCCTCCTAGGAAACTAGACTGTACTACAGTCACAGTGTAATAAAATAACTAAGAAAGGGTTAACTGAATGTTCTTGGTGGTGTTCAGAAAAACCAAAAGCACAAACAATGGTATGAACTTTACTAAGGAACCAGAATAAATGTCAGTTCCCTGTTAGCTCCTATCACGATCAAACTGCTAGCAATGACCCAGTGAACTAAATTCATGACCATCATGATTACTAGCTCCCCTGGGTTACTCAGTACCTCAGAAGCCACCAGCCCTCCGGTCTCTGCTTCCCCTGCCTGTGTGAACATCCTCAAAATTCCAATGAAACCCAGACCCTGACATAGCACGGAGTGCACAAAGACTCAGTGGGGGCATAACAAAAGAATAACCATGCACTGCCCTGGTCTAACACGCCTGAAGGGACTATATAACACTAGCAGCATTTCTGCTTAGCTGTAAATCCTGAAATCCCAGTCCAAGGATATTCTATGGACTGGCTGAGTCCACAGACTTCTTAAAACCACTTGAAAGGAGACCAGATTGCTGGCAGTTTGCACTGCATTTACAGTCATGTCAGTCTTGTGCCTCTGAGCTTCTGGTCATTGCCTTTAGAAACATCAAAGAAAACTTGGATGTGTAATTTGTTTTCTGCTTTTATTTAGCTTTTTTCTTACTTTCAACTGTGGTAATGTTTAGTACTTCAGAGGTTAAAGGAAGTAGAACATGCTGGTGCCATGTGAGCATCAACATTACTGAAGTTCAGTGTTTGGTGTGCCCTGTTTATGTGCTTAGGATGAAACCATTAGGAGATTTAAGAGTCAGAAAACAGTTTTCCCTGGGCAAACTCAGAGATTTATGAACATCTTCCTGCTCTCTACTCTTGATTTCTCCTAAACTTGTTTTCCAGTAGAGCAAAGCCAGAGTATTACCAAAGGTTTTCAGTTAGAACAGTGGAAGCACTATGCAAGCTCCCTTCTCAACAATGGACTTTCACAGAGTCCATCAAGCAAAGCTGCTATGAAAGCAAGATTTAAGGCCAAAACTCAGTGGTTCCTCTGTAGACTGTGCTGATGATCCCTTCCCCCCACTGACCTTGTGGCTGGGGAAGCCAGTTACCATTCCCCCACTGCAGCACTGTGTTGCAAGTAAAGAAAAAAGTTCCCAAGTACCGCAGCAAACTTCCTAGAGAGAAACCAATGCTTTAAATTTCGCTCAGATCCAGAGACTGCCAGAGTGGATAACAAAGCACAGATTAGTATGGCAGCAGAAAAGAGAGGTATTGTTTTTTCTTCAATATTTTTGTTTAAGTAAATTTAAACAAATATGACCATCAATCCCTTATAAAAATGTAAAATAAAACCGCCTACGCTGGAGAGAGAAGCCAGAAGCATTTTAGATACAAATTAAAAACCCTTTCTCTTTTACCACCTGTGAATCCTTCAAAGACATTAATTTCTTTTCTACTGTATCATCTCCTTACCCACAACTACTATGGCCACTCATGCTTCATCCAGAATGTGTAATTTTCGTATTGAAATTTAGTAATCTCTCACATCTGAAATAACCTACCTCATGCATATGTTGTGCAAAGAGAACAAAATATGTACAAAGAACATACATGAATGGAAAAAACCCCATGAAATGCACAACAAAAAAAAACCCCGAACAGTCCCATGTAACCCCTGGGGACTTCAGACATACTCATCCACCGTCTCTGGAGGTGAACAAGCAGGCCAGTACCAGATGTTTGACACAAGTCAGCAGGTAAGTACAAAGTCATCAGCATGGAGTACCTTTATCAACACTAGGCTTAGACCAGACCCACCCAGGGAATGGAAAAGTTGTATAAAGTTTAGACTCTAACTTGAATTAATGAGGTTCAAGGAAATAGACTCTGAAAACAAAGAATGGCCTTACCACAATCAAGACAATCTTTCTGGTCATCCTTATGACAAAGCAAACATAGGAATAACCAAATCAAAATAGCAGACTAGTTTATTTCTACTACAGGCCTCTTGGTATGCGGCCTATTTACATCTTTGATAAGAGCAGTGAACCTCCCCTTTTTGATCAAAGTACTTGATTATCTCCATATAATAAAAACTAAATCCAGAGACTTTCCCACCCAGAATCATATGGACCTAGCTCACAAACTATGCCACAAAATTTCCCCAACACCTCTTGCAACCTTCAGCACAACTAAACCAGAACAGGTAATAATCACTGCTGTCTCTGCAGTGTAGTGGGATTTTCAGTGGCTTACTCTTTAATTCTGATCAGCAGAGACCAAAACTCAAAATTTCTGAGGTATGACCAGTCATGCAAAGACCACATAGGATGGGAAGTGAGGAGAATACTCAAAGATCCATATGTAGTACATTTCAAACCATACCTTCTTTTTGTTCTTAATCTGCATAAGTTCCTGAGGACTTGGAAGGATACAAGAAAATCGAGTAGGTTTCCTGAGGATACTCTTCTCACCTAGAATGACAAAGCATCATTACAATCAAACCTATCCCCAGAGTAGCACTCAGGCATGAGAGTGTCCCACAACAACTCTCAGTCATGGAGTCTTTGCTGCAATATGCTGTCCTGCAAATGGCAGTCACACTTCTATTTAATTACTACATTCCTCCCACCCACACTTTCTTCAGCATAATTGCATAGTAGCTTCTTGTCCCAGACAATTTCATGCAGCCACAGGATTTAATTTTCTGGATATCTTGACTACCTACATTACTGACTCCCCAGAGAGCCCCTAACTTCCTTCAAAACTAGTACTAAACACTGCTATGAATTCACCCACTTTTGACCCAAAGTGACCCACGAGATCTAAGCCCTCCCAGAAGAAATACAACAGTTAGTAGGCATAAATAGTACATATATAATAAACATACATTATATGTTTATTATACATACATACATTATTATTATTACATATACCTCCTTCCAATTTTGAACGCAATAGCTACAGTGGTCCACACTACAGCAGGACCTGTCGGCAAATATCAGCACCATTCTTAGGGTGTAGACATCCAGGGTATTGTGCCACGGTACTGCAGAGACTATTACCTGCCTCACTTCCTCCTTCCAATTCCATGCAGCTCTCCTTCATCTGGTCAGCCATAAGGCATCCACTGGTGGGAGGACATGCCCCAGCTGGCTCTGAGACTGCACTGGAAGATTTTCCCTCACTGAACACTCTCTCAATACCTGTGGAAGTTAAAACAAACAAACAAGCAAACAAACAAACCCCACAGAAAAATCCCAAACCAAACACCCACACAGAAACAAACCCATAAGCCAAGAAAAAAAGCTACCAACAGAGAAATAATGAATGGATCACTCTAAGTGGAACATGTGCTTATTCAAAGGAGTTCCCGCAAGTAACCACGACTTTGCAGTACCCTCAGTATTTTGTCTACATGAATTCCATGGCATACCCTCATTCTGTTGTGACTGCCAGTCTTGACATGGCCTTTATATAAATCTTTATGAGAGTCAAATTTTAATATCTGTCAATTTTACAAATAGCAAGGTTATTAACATAGTGTGTAGTTATAAAACATGCAACAGGAAGACTGAAAACATGTATTTAAGGAGTTTACTATGTCAGCAACCAAAATGAGATCTCCAAGTACAGCACAAGACTAAGATAAATATTAAAGTATCAAAGAAAGGGGTCTTACTATTGCTTGTTTCTTTGGTGCTGTTGATGGTTTCTGGGCTGGGTTTGACAACTTCCTTCTCTTGTTGATGTATGTTACTCAGCACTTTGGCCTGGCAATGTGCTTCAGTGCTATCTATCACTGTCAGCAGTGCTTCCAGAGACAGCAGATGGACAGTATACAGCTGTCCAGAAACTGGAAAGGCATTCTGGGAAATAACATGTAAGTATTAGTCAACTTTCATGTCTCTCTCACCATAACAGGGCAAGTAAGTTTCCCCCCACAGCTTGGGGAAGGCAAAAAAATAGAACAGAACACCCTAAGCTTTCTAGCTTGTATTTAACAGTTTATTTGCTCTGACATTATTAAAGCATCATGACTATTCCTTTTCTCTTCTGCTTCCAAGTGTTAAATGGCCTTTCTCATCTCTACAGCCTACTCACCCGGGACCTTTTGACTGCTCCCATTGTTAAGTTCTGCCCTGAGTCAGTGGCTGCACCCTCCCTGCCCCTGCCACGGTTCAGCACCTTGGAGAGCAGCTTGGTGAGCTCCTCGAAGAGGTTGGCGCAGTAGTAGTCACAGTCGTAGTTGATGTACAGCTCGGTCACAAAACTGGGAATCCTCCACAGCTGGACAATGGCTTCCAAAGCCATCTCCTTCATTTCATAGGGCATCTTTGGGTTTTCCACAGTGATTATTTCCATCAGCTTCTTGATATACATCTGGCAGAAACACAGAGCAGCTCAGTTTAAGGAAAGAAAAAAACAAAGCAGGACAATGAATAGCTTTGAGGACTGCAGAAAGAGATTTAAACTTCATCTTCCCACATAACACTCCATCTTTAATGATGGCTCATTCTGAAGGAGGCTGTAAAATGTTTCAAATAGTTCTAGCATTCAGTGCACCTGGATTTACCGTTGTAAAAAACCAGTCTGAAGGCAGGCAGTGTAGTACACCAGTCTCAAAGACATTTGATTTTCCAACAGAAAAAGGCCTACACAACCTACTCATAACACTGAGTCATTTATACTAACATAGTTTGACACTTAGACTCTATTTTACTGTCCAGATATATGCATTTAACTGAAGGCCAATAAATTATTACCAGGCACCCAGTGATACTCAAAAAACTCACCTCCAGCTGGAACTTCAGATGCTCTCTCATGCTCTCAAAGAGAAGAAAGCACACCCTGAGGGTGGCTGCACACAGATTGAGCTGTTCAACACTCAGTAGCTGAACAAGAAACAAAAAACCCTTTAAGAATTACAAAGGCAAGTCATTATGTGCTATAAGTAGCAGTAGTATGGCACTGCAGGCATCACCTGCACCTTCTGTAGCAACGGTATTTTAAAAAACAACCCCTTGTTCAACCTCCTGGTCCCATTTTTTGCTGGTAAGGATGAATATACTTAATTCTCACCTGCGTGCGATAACAATTTACCTACTACAACTTGGTTCTTTTGCCAAGTCGACAGAGATTCTTAGTGGTGAAGGAACTTGGGAGAGGACCTGCCTCTGAGATGACCGTAGTGCAATTAACAGCTTGGTATCCCCCAAAGGTTCTGCCTACTACTAAGCTGGTAACTTGCATCCATAATTACCTCAAAACCGGTTATACCAAAATAAAGTATTATCCCACAGTAACAGTTCTTTCAAACCACCCTCATCCTCCTAAGCCCTGGTCTGCAGAAAATAGCATGACAACCTTTCTGGCTTTGCAACAGCACTGTTTGGTGCAATTCAGAACTCTCATCGCAGAGCAACAGAGAGCTTGTTCGCACACCTGCCAAACCTTTTAATACTAAATTTCAATACACTCTTTGATGGAAATTCATATCTGACTTGCCAGTGCCATGTGCCATGCAAACATAAGCCAGACTCACTTGAAATAGGTGCCGGCACAACTCCTCCTTCACGAGTCCCAAGAGGGACTGACAGTTTGCAATGGATGCTGACTCCAGCGCAACAGTCAGCAGCTGCAGCCCCATGTGGATCATCACCTCAGAGTTGTGGCGGTCATGAGGGTTGGTGAGCGAGATGAGAAAGCGGAACAGTTCTCTAATACATGGCAACCCATATGGGACCAGAGCTGCTCCTAAAGAAAAAAGAGAGATTAGCATTCTAAACTTTGGTTTTTCAGGTGCCTAGCAAGTGTTAAAAATTTAATCGTTACACACCCGCTAAGGAACAGGAGCTTATCACCCTTTTAGCAGGAAGTGAAACAAAACAGTAGAAATGAGACAGGACAGCATTGCCCACCTCTCACCTTCTTTTTGGGAAGACTGAGTAAAACGTACTCCCCGGGGATTTACATAGTCCATGTCATGAACTGAGGCAGAATCAGAATGTTCTGCTACAGATGTGCACTCCTCTAGGACCTCGGGGATAGACTCAACAGAGGCCGACTGGACCTTCTCCTCCCTCAGACTTTCATTCTTCATTGATATGTCATTTGAGAATGAAAGAAGCAAAAGAATAGTTAACAAGCACTAGACAAGTAAAAATAAGGCTCATTTGTTCACACTTAATTTGTAACTATTAAAACAACACAGGTCACTAATGGAAGAGTATCAGAAAAACAAAAAGAAGAGAGCCTGTACATAAGCTGCAATGCTCTCTACCCTTCCACTTACATTGAGTTCTCCTCTGCTTTATGTAACTCAGGTTGTGAGACTAAGGACTTTACTTCAAAAATACTTCCATAACCTATCAGTTCTTACTGCCTCCGAGGTTAACATTTTGCTCATTTTTTTGTTTTAAATGCTACATAGCTTCAGCACACTACTTCTGCTCAAGCCTTCCTAGCATTTTTACCATTCAAAATATCTGCAGCTCTGAAAGGTTCCCTGCAGCTCTATGATCCATCCTCTCAGCAGCATTACTCTTGTGGGGGGAAGTGATTATGCTGGAACTTTTCTTTGCAAGTTATATTCATGTACCTGGAGTTCAGGCTGATTTTGATTTTCAGTGACTTTGGCCTCATTTGAAGGTGTTCCTGCATTAAGTCCCAAAGAAGCCACTTGGTCCAAGTCTGTCAGGTCTTCCTTGGATGTTGTCTGTGAGCACAACTCCAACCCACTGTCTGTAACAGGGCTGACCGCTGATGAAACATTTTCTGAGCTCCCAGAGGAGCTGGGAGAAGGAGCATCTATGAAGGCAACTCCGCTTGCTGATGAGAAACAGAAGCAAAATGATTAGTATTACTCTGTCCCTCAACCACAAATTCATACATTAAATACAGCAACAAAGACTTCTTTCATTACTACTTCACACTATAAATGGTCTCAGATAGCAGCACACTAATGTGCGAGAACACAGACAAACTAAGATCTCTCTTGCTAGGTATTAGCGAATTAAATAGATGAATATAGGAGATAGTAGCAGCTCTCCAAATTTAACACAATAGCTGGAGTCCAATAGACTCAGCAAATTAGATAACTCACATGGTTAGATAAAGGGTGCAGAGGATTTACATAAAAACGAATCTGAAAAGAGTCCTAAAGGTGTACTTTACTCTTTAATACAACGGCACAACTGCTTTAAATACTCGCATCAAGAATTAGTCATTCCTTCAAAGTGAGAATTTTAACTTGATTCTAAGGCAGGACTGACTACTTTAATTCTCCCTAAACAAATGAAATTGCATTACAATTCAAATGGGTCTGAACATGAGCAGTGAAGAATCTTTTACTACTTCTAAATATATGACAATGCTCCAAGAATCTAAGTGTTCCTTTTGAAGAAACCCACATATTTGGAGCTCTCATTGTTCTGAGAAAACTTAANAAAATTTAAATATAATGATAATTTAATTATAATGATAATTGTAGATGAGGTAAGTTCTCATCTACATGGATGTTCTGAGTTATATGATTGTATTTATGATTTCCATGGTTTTCACCAAACATGCTGCAGTGTAAAAACATACTCTGGATGGCTCACACCACACTGAATGGTTTCCTGAGAAGGAGTAAGTGTCAAAACTATGGATTTTACACAGCTATTGTT
Organism: Mystacornis crossleyi; assembly: GCA_013400655.1. Taxonomy (NCBI): domain Eukaryota; kingdom Metazoa; phylum Chordata; class Aves; order Passeriformes; family Timaliidae; genus Mystacornis; species Mystacornis crossleyi. The sequence goes on along the minus strand of VYZQ01058403.1, from coordinate 4,808 downwards.
TCTGCTTTCCTGTCTGCTTCCTTTCACTGGTAATGTTTATGTCTGACCATCAAAATGTAGAGCGCACGAGAGACAGAGTACCTTGCAGCCAGACGGATATATTTATCCAGAGCAGAGGTTAAAAAGTCATAACTAGTCTATTCTTACACAACAATAGGATATGGAAGCCCCCCACCATTACATCCTTAAGCTCACAGCACTATCAGCTCACACCTGTCATATCACTTTTGCAGGCTGAATCAAAGCATGTGAATAAGGATTCGTGCACGTATCCATTAGTTTCCTGCACACAATACCCTTTCAAGTACTTTTGCTGTTCCCTCTACTTTTCTCTACAACTCTTCATGCCTCCTTACCGTATCAAGGCCACTACTCTTCCCATAACAGTAGTAAATGCAGCCCATATTTCCCTGGCCCTTAATGAGTGCAGCCTTTTATTCAAATTTCATGGTCTGTGGGTGTGCACTTTCTTTACATCTATAGTGAGACCTGTTCATTCTCCCAACTTTGACACCTAAGATTTTGTACATCCCTTAGTTCTACCTGTATACTTTCTTCAGTCACATTTTGCTCTTTCCTCTTTACCACCACACCCACACCCTTGGGTATACTCTGGGGGAACACAGGAAAGAACATGCCATCTAAGTTAGCAATCTCCTATTAAAGGAAACATTTTCCCCAGCTCCAATTTCCNACTCAAATATTTAAAGAAGATATAATGCAGGACACAGTAATAAAGGCACAAACCAGAGTTATGTTATGAATTTATTTACACATGAAATGTGTATGGTTTTGCACAGGGTTGTTTTATTGACAGCTTGATTTTTGGTAATGTCTTAAATAAGCAGCAGACTATTACTTGATTTGCAAGAAATGTATGATCAATTTTGCAATCTTTTCTTTTTTACCTGCTAAGCCAGGATTCTGGCTGAAAAAGCACCATTAATACGTTACCTAACATTACACAGTTAATGACATGCTTTGTAAAACAACTCAACTTCCTCTCTGAAATGTTCTGACAGAAGTTATAATGCTCTTTGA
>VYZQ01058402.1:73119-110222 GCA_013400655.1 Mystacornis crossleyi | reverse complement strand
CGGGAGCGGGAGCGGGAGCGGGGTCTGGCCCCGCGGCCCCGCCGTGGGTGGCGGGAGGCTGCGGAGAGGGCGAGAAACTGGACGCGGAGCGGGCGCGGGGAGGCAGGAACGAAAAGGTGGGAGAAATTAAAAGCGGAAAAAGTGATGCTGCCGTGGGGGCTGTGGAAGGCTGGGCGAGTGGTGGGAGGCGGGGCTGGCCGTGGGGGCATGGGATGGGGCGGGGGAGGAGAGGAGGCAGGGAAAGGAGGGTAAAAAAGGAAAATAAATAAATAAATAAACACAAGTAAGACACTTCTCTGCGCGTTTTCCCATCAGCTTTTTCAGAAGGTCAAAATAATTAAGTTAACTATCGCTATTTTTTATCGCTATTAAATTTCCACCCACTTCCACGCTATCTGCAGATTGACTGCAGAGTGCAAGAATTCAAACGCCGCGGGAAGGCTGTTTTCAAATACAATGTTTGCTGCACTCCCCAAAGCGCTGGAAATCTACAGCTATGACAAGGCATAGGTTTCTCTTTTTTAATCACACGGTTACTTTGGTGATACCACAAGTGCAACTCTGCCTTCACTAGTGGTAACATGTACAAGTATAGCACCTACCTTTCCTGAGAAGTCAAAAATTACACTAGAGAAGAGGAGCCATACAGCTGGTGCAAAACTAGACTTACCAGTAGGACTGTGCCACTTGCACTGTGCCATGACGTCCAACAGGTACATTTTGTGTTCAGAGTCACACTAATGGGCTCAACACTTGCCAGGAGCATGAGAATATACAAAATGGAGTATCATTGGGCATTCCTCATATTAATGGCAGTTCTGGAAATGCTGAAAGCTTTCTGCATAAAACCAGATGAGGGAAAGATGCTTAGTGCTACAATAATAGTCTTTAACCCAAAGACTTTACTTGCTTGGGTTATTTTTTTCCCCAGGAAATAATATTTTCCAACTTTTGTTTGCCTTTGCATTGTCCCTTGGAAGGCTGTTAATATTGCAGTGTCCGAGCCCTGAGTTTTGTTTGGCCCCTGCCACTGCACACCAGCGAGGGTGGCCGCAATACTGCCAGGAGACACAGCAACACCCACCTGCACAAGAAGGAAAGCTGCAATAGCCACTTTCCAAAAGAATCTGCCAATCATGTTTGTTTTACCTTTTCAAATAACTGCTGGTGATTCAGCCTGACATGGCTCCCATAATCTTCACACATAATTAAGCAATTTATACCTTGTATCTGTGGGTAGACACTGCTGTCAGCACTCAGGCCTGTTCTGGAAATTGCTGAATTGCTTTCTTTGGGAAAAAAGAACTAACAAACAACAACCACCTCTTGTTTTCTGCCACCTTTGATTAAATAATCTTAAATACAAGACTGTACAGTAGGAAAATTTGCTTGTGTGGGCCATTGCTTTTGAAGCTGATGTGACAGCTTGTTGCACGACTCTGTACACATTCTTCCATTTCACTATGATGAATGCAAGAGATGAGTGGAGCGAAGTTCTTCATTTTTGTTACTCTAAATTGATAAGACACAGCTTTGTTGGCTCTGATGTTACACTGACATCCGTGTTCCACACCTCAACAGTCTGAAAGTGGCCATAGTGTCTGTAGGATGGGCTGCGGAGCCCCAGAGTGGACTCCATACAAACCCAGAGTCTTGCTGGCACCCCTCTCACTGCAGCATCAATGTCAGAGGGAGCAGGGAGAAGTCCTGCTGCCCCCACAGGTGAAACACATTTGCCTGTGGTTACAGGATATTCTGAGTAATACATGTGTGTTGTCTTCAGTTTTCTGAACTTTTTTTGCATGGACAGGGTTGCCCCAAATATATGTATCATCAAGGAGCCCTGCAAGGGTCCCAGGACATCTGGACTCTGAGAGGGAAATAGGAAACTTGTGCTGGGGGTGAAACAGGCTGCGGTGTCAAACCAGACATTTAAAAGAGATCCAGACTCTACAACACATGGACATAAATTAAACTGGGAAAAAAAATAATGTTAGACTCATGGAATCCTCAGAGGTGAAAACCACTCTTTGTTCTTCTCTTCCCCACAGTGAAATAGGATGATTTCTTTCATAACTGCACCATCCAAACCACTTTTTAGGTTCATGGCTTATTTCCATTACTTTAGCAAAGGTGTGTCTCATTCTGCATGCAGTATTTGAAATAGGGGGGACTTAGTAGCACCTTCCAGGTTAGCTAGTCCATAATCACACAGAACGCTATCATGAAAGAACAACTTCTCAGTCTCATGCAAAGGGAGAAAAAATTGACCACAGTTAAGAAAATACAGATGCAACCCAGTAATTGGGAGGATTTTTCCAGTTGTTGGATGATGCAGATGGTGGAAGAGTCCCTCCAGAAAATATTGGTTCACTCTTCATCCTGGCACGTGCTGAACTCATCTGCACAAAGCAAAAGGAGACACTAGAATTAAGTCAAGGAATCAAACAGTTTTTCATTAAAAAGCTCATAGACCATTTTTAGGTATTTCTCCCCCATTTTTTCTTTTTTTTTCTTTTTTTTTTTTTTAATGAGAAAAGCAGTTATGTTAAAAACATCATGGGGAGTAATTCTGAACTGGCAGAGAGATGGGATAGATGATTGAATAGATTCTTTCCATCTCCACATTTTGTGATCTGTGAACTCACCTTTGGGAAACTTTTCTCATTTCAGACTGAATTTCACTCCCCCAGGGTTTTCTGAAGAAGGTGAGATATTTAACCTAAGCAGCATTAACACTACCACTGCGTTTTGGCTTTAAAAGCTAGCAAGATGTCTGAGCCCAAAGAATCCTGCACAGCGTGAATCGTCTCGTTTGCTTTCTTCCAGGAGGCCTCTCCACAAGGCTTTCTGCTGGTGCTTCACATTGCAAGCCAGAGGTACTGTCAGCTGGATATGCTGCAGAGCACATCCATCCTGAGGTGTGCTGCACCACGTGCCCTGTGGCTTCCTTTTGCATCCCGGCTTGTTCCTCACAGGGAGAAAGCTCACATAAGCTTTCACCACTGAAATATGATGTCCAGTGCAATTTTTAACAAAAAGCTCATCTTTCTTCCCCGCAGTGGCTGGTCCCCTTGCCAAGGACTGTTGAGGGATGTGTAAGCCCTGAGAAGTCCTGAAGCTCTATGCTGTTTCCAGCACCAGGTTGGTGCTTGGTGAGCACGGCAGTGTCCTCAGCCAGTAATCCCATTTAATGGGGCTCATTATAATGCAGGGTAACTAGGTGACAAGAATCCAAGTAATTCTTTTTAACTGAGGAATTACTTGGATGTCATGGCTGTGTCTGCTGCTAATGACTCACAATACAGTGAGAGGAAACAGCAAGTTAGGGGAGAGCCTTCAGAAATGAAGGGTGTGGAGGACAGGACTGGAGTCACCAAAAGCAGTCCAAAGCACTTGATCAAGCACCCAGGAAGGAAGAATGAGAATGGTTTGTAGGAGTGACAGTCTGTATACATGTGGTGATGTATTGCCAGGCTTGCAAAAGGATCAGGGACATCCCCAGCTGCGGAGCAACTGATTTCCCTGGCTTCATTCCCATGGAAACCAGTTCTGTGAGAGTACCCAAGCACTGCTTCACCTAGGTTGGTTTCTTCTGGGTGGTTGATTTTACTCCAAGCAATGCATTTATAGCCAAAAGCCCAGGACCCAGAATAACGTTTAATTTAGTTTACAGCTCAGGGGATGTAAGGAGAAAGTAATGTGGGTATCAGTTCAGGAAAAAAAAAAACAATAACCTGGAAAAAGAGACATAAGAGGACATTCACCAATTTAAGCTAGAAGTTTGCCATCACATGGTGTTAAGAGGACAGCATGAGACTGATATCCAGTGGTCTACAGGTTTTCTTTATATTCTTATTAAACTTTCCGAATTAGAGACAGTGCAAACTTATGTAAATAACAGCATGTAATACATAACTATTTTTTGGTGTAAAAATGACTCCTGGGGCCAAGAAACAATTAATATTTGAAAAATAAAAACCTCAGAAAAGTCTCATGGCATTTATATTTCTTTTCAGACTGGAGCTTTGTGGCTTGGAGAATGGATACACTAACCTTCTGCTGGTGTGCTCTTCAGCTCTTGCCACAGGCATCTGAGTGCAAGGGAGCTCAGTTGTCCTCCCCAAACCCTGAAACATGCAGGCTCCTGTGATCAGGAGCCTATGCTGGTCTTGCCACAGATTTCCTGTGCGGTCTTGGATAGGAAGGTGTCTGTGTGCCTCAGTTTTTCCATCTGTAAAATAAGAGTGATGTTACACTGCTTCACCAGTGCAGCTAAATTTCTGCTTTAAAAGCACTCTGTGACCTTTGGGTGAATGGTGGTAATGAGCTGTTTGCCTTATTTATAAGTATCATTTGCTGTGATATAAATATTTTTTTGTATTGGTCATCCTGTGTTTATTTTGTTCTGGTGAATACAGTCCCAATGAAAGCAGGAGACCAAGTATTTTGCTTTCCCACGTAACTCAACCAGCGTTCCCAAATTCTGATCTCTAACACCTCTGCTATTGCAGTCCTGGGCCTCTCTTGAGCAGAAACTGCTGATCATGCCAAATTCTCTGGTGTTTTGTAATGTGGGCTAACATGCGCCGAGGTTTGGATAAGACCAATAGACTCATTTTCACTTAGAGCCTGCGGCAGCACTGAAGCTGGAGAGAACAGAAGTGAAAGGTCAGTGTTTCCCTTCCCTGAGCCACACAGCTCCTGTTTGAAAGCAAGTAAAAATATCATGTGACTCTTATGATTTTTAATTTTTTATTTTTGATAGCTGTAGGGCCTTTCTTCCAACTTTACACTAAGAGGACATTTCAATGTTAGTACTTTTGTACATTTGCATTGTTTCTTACTTGGAAGGTTTCCTTGAAATAAAAGCAACTGTAGACCTATTGCTTCTCTCATTTTTCTAATTTTGTGTATCTCAGTTTATGTGTAGAGTGTTAGCCAATATTTAGCTGGCTTTCTGGAACAAAGTTGGTGAATACGACCAGGCACTTTGAGAAAATAAGGTCTGAATAGAAACGGACAAGCAATTAAGTTATCGCAACCTAAGGACTGTCTCTAGAGAATAATTAAAGTGAGCTCTTAGTTGGGTGAGCTGGGATCCTGTGCACAATAAATTACTAAGGCTTGGAACATGTTGAATAAATTGTTAAATCACAATAAGTAGACAATTTACCATGTCCGTGTCCTGAAGGACATGGCAGTATCCCCTTTCCACTTCCAAGGGGTGGTTTCAGCTGCTTTTCTGGGTTTCCTCTGGAGTCAAGCAGAGAGGCACACACAAGCAAAGAGATGATCCCACTTATTTGGTGCATTCTGTTTTGGAATGGTAGAAATCAAACACTTTGATGGCTAAAGTTGGTCAGATGAATCTTACATGAAATACATAAAATGGTATTATTATCAGAACCCCTTCTTTTCTTGAAGGGGTGTAGCCATTGAATGGTATTTGAAAAATAAAAATGAGAGAATCCTAGAATGCTTTGGGTTGGAAGGCACTTTAAGGGTCATCTAGTTCCAAACTCCCTGCCACAGGCAGGGACACTTTCCACTAGACCAGGTTGCTCGGAGTTTCATCCAACCTGGCCTTAAATACTTCCAGGGATGGGGCATCCACAGCTTCTCTGGTCAACCTATTCCAGTGTTTCACCACCCTCACAGTAAAGAATTTCTTCCTAATAATTATATGTGTTTATATAAAACCTTGAGACAAGCTTAGAACTCAGTATACACACCAAATATCTGAGCAAGCTGGTAATGCAGCCAAGCCCTCATATACCACTACCACCCCCCCATTTTTTTTGAGAGGAGTTCTGCTGTGCACAACGTAATGATCTAAGAAGGACTGTTTCTCAACAGGTACACTACTTGAGACAGCCATGTAATGTTTCTGAAGCAGCCATCCAAGCAGCACATAACGAATTACTTCAGTCCAGAAGGACAATCCACGAAGACATTTTATCTCCAGTAACTACATACCATCATACTGGGGATGGTAGTTTCCCTGCGATGGTATGGCAAGCCACAGACCTTCCCGGAGAGCACTGCGGGCTTTCTTGGGGAGAGTGGCTGTCACACTTCCCGTAACCTCTTCTGGGCGGCCCTGCACTGTCCCGGGTAGCTGTCAGCTCCACAACACGGTGGTGATAAAGCAGGCGAGAAGGCTCCCTACATGGGGGCCTCATAGGATCTTTATTCACATGGTTCCCCAAAGGCAGAAAGCAGACGCATGGCACGGGCTTGGGTTTAGTATGGGCATGAGGGGGACGGAGAGAGCACATGGACTAATGGTCTCAGGGCACAGGGGTGGTACATGGGTGGGACCTTGACATATAAAGGAAAAAGGGGCAGGGAAGTCAACGGGCCAGTCAGGGAAACAGAACTGGGGTACACTGGCATGGTAGAACAAAGCATCCTGGGAGGCTTCACGCTAACTTGGGGAGATCTCTCGGGGTCTGTCCCTTTAGGGGACTCTCTTGTTCCCTGACTGGCATATTCACTGGCTTCCATACCATCACACCCTGGAACCTACATAGAAAATCACAGAGCGATTGCTGCTTAAGCTCCTATCTAGCTGTAAACTCAGTGCTGCCTTCCAAACCTTTGTCCAAGACCTGATATCCAGGTCCCTGTTAAAGGAGACACTGGGTGGAATGTATTGCACGGCACTGCCTCATCACAGGCATCATGGTATAAAAAGTCTATGGCAAGGTATACAGATCAAATCCCAGAAACTGTGACTAGCAAATAAGGGTGAATCTCCAAGAAGTCTGAATAAAGTAGTCACTAAAAGCATTGAATACTGCTGAGTATTTTATGTAAAACATGAAAATATACTCTGATGAGATTGCTCACAATTTTCATCTCTAATTACATGAGAAAGACTGCAAAAACAACAAAAAATAGAAAAAGTAGTTTTGTGTTTTCCACTGGCACTTCTGCTGCAAGTACTCACATTACCATGAGAAATGTGAAGCTGCAGAAGAAGGAAATGAGCTGATATGCAAGTTCTGTGAAACTTTGAATTTATTTAACTGAGATCAGGGGTGCAAGTTAAGCCTGGTATCAGAAACCAATCTACTACCTTATAGTCTGCCTGCCTGACATTGTTCTTATTCTTGGTGGCGAGGGTCTTTCATGGAAGGAGAAATACAGAAGTTATTGTTATCCTGGATATAACATCTCACCCTACAATAGTTGCATTGTGATTGAAATGAGTTTTTGACCTGGCAGAGTTTGTACTGAGCCAAATTTGAGCAGTTACAGCCCCAGGTCCCTTGAGCACCTTACAGGGAGAGAGCAGAAGAACTTGATGGTGACCAAGCAGCTGGCCAGGGAAGCTCTGCTGGTGGAGTGCTCTGCGCTTGCTCTTCATCAAACCTCAACAAAAGTTTACAGAGAACAAGCAAGCAGCCCCTTCCTTACTCAACATAGTATATTGGCATGTGATAGAGTTAGGTGGATTTATTTTCTGCTGTAATAGAGGAAAGACAGGATATCAGGATACACTCTCTGCTTCACATATGATACGCATATTGGCATAATTGGAAAAGGGGCTCCATGTTTCACCTCCTTTCTAGAAATAAATTGCTATAAAAGTATAACCAAAGGCAATAAAAGTATCAGTTGGGAAAAAAGAAACAAAGAAAATGAAAGTTCTTTAGTAAAGACAGTAAAGCAAACAAGCAGGCATGGGTTTATCAGTGTGAGGGGAGGAAAAGGAGAGAACAGGAATAAAGTAGAGGGGAGCACAGAGAAAGAAGACATGGCACTTGTCTGCTAGGAGAAAGATTCTTCTTCCAGAGATTAAAGGAATCACTTAGTCTCCTACAATTTTTTCCCAAGAAAAACGAAGTGGCAAAACCAACAGAACTTCTCCAGAAGCAGGCCTAATGGAAACTGAGGTGAAATCTCTGTGGGCTGCAACTGAAGTGTCCATTAGTGAGAAGGAGGAGGAAGAGTCAGCAATCCAGCATGCTGGAAAGGGAGGCAAGCCTGAGGGATGGCACTTTCACAGCCACGGCCTTCGAGGAACTCCTAGAACAAGCAGTCATGAAAGGAGCTCAGATCCGGTGACCTCTGTGATCATGCTGTGTATCACAAGCTAAAGTGAGTCCACTAACAGAACTTCATGACATGTTTGCTAAAATTTTGCTGAAGACATTTTAAAATTTGGCTAATGAAAAAGCTACCTGCTCTTTTCCAGACTTGCCCAGGGAGGAAGTTTCTCTGCCCCAGAGCTCTCTTCAGAGATACCTGGGGTAGCTCAAAGTATCACTACAGAAGTGTTTGTCATCTATGGGGTGCTTCGATTTTTTTTCCACTTTGATAGGTCTGTGTGAAATTCAGTGTGGTGCTCTCATTGAAACTACCCTTTCCGTATTTTTTCCCTACAAGAACTGCTACTTGCGTACCAAGTCAGTGAGGGAACGTGACAGTTCTCAGCTACTAGAAATCAGTTATTAGACATGAACAGTAGTTTGGGTTAAATTTACTTGGAACAAGTTATTTACGAAAATGTTTGTCATCAGTACAAAATGAAGGCTGAATAATTCTAATACACATGAACACCTTAATTATTTCAAAGCTTCTAGCGTACATTTAAATTTGCTATATCTTCTGTTTTATATCCTCATTTTGGTTGACACACCTATATGCAATATTTAAATCTTCTATCAATATTTTTTCTCATATTTTATGTTATTTTTATTCTATGCTTCAAAATTACCTTTAATAAACCTCCAAATTTTGGTACCACTGAAATTACCATAAATATGTTTATGAGCTCTATCTCTTTAAGAGCAAATATAAAATCAAACTGGAAATTTTTTAGTGTAAGCCGTTTTCAACTTCTAAATGAACAAGGAACAGTTTGAAGAAATTTTTGAAGTGTTGTCTGAAATATCTCCTTACTTAAAGCCATATCACATCAGCCTTAAACTTTACAAAAATATTCTCCTTTGCCAAGAGACCACATGTGAAGCTTCAGGTGGGAAAAAATTAGGCTGACAGAAGAAGAAAAAAATATTGGGTCTTCCAATGAAAATCCACATGAAACTGCTACTGTAGTTCCATTATAAAGACTCGTAAGAACATTTCCAGTTGCTTTCTAGAAGNCAGTTGCTTTCTAGAAGGTCTCATTTCCATAAGCAAAACCCCTCTTTATTTCTTCCACAGTTTCTTATAGGTCTTTAAGGAGCTGTGAAAAGTCTCTTGCCAACAGGGAATTTCTTGCAGAAATAAAATGTCTTAGGAAACATTTTTTATAGATCTGGAAACATATTAATGATTAAAGGCCTGATCCTTCAGAGCTGAGTGTTTGCAGTTTCCATTGGCTTCTGTGTGAATTATGGATGCTGGTCATCTTTTCATATCAGATATAATATCTGCATACCTCAAGTGTTAGATGATTGTACCAGGCTTGTCAGAAACCTTAGTGCTTTGCCTTCTGAACTACACAACACAACATAGGTTCTCATATTGAAACTCAAGAGTTTCAAATTCAGGATTCAGGTCCTTAAGATCATAGAACAGACTTAAAATTCATGAGCTTTTTCAGTTTTTATGTGATTCATGACTTTGAAACTTTTTTTAAAGTAAGTTTCTTGCCTTTTAGGTTTTCCCTGCAGAAATCCAGCCTGGAAATGGACTTTTCTTGAGAATAGAATGGTTTATTTGCTGTCTCCTGTCTCCTGCAGCTGGGGCTAAAGAAAGATGACAAACATTTAGTGTTGCACTACAGATCTTGATGTGGTTAACTCATTGTCCCTCTTGCAGGTCTGGTGCCGTGCTCCTGCCTGTCTATTCCAGCACAGCCCGGTGCTTTCTCAACATGTAGCTGGGGTCACAGAATCAGAGGAGAAAAAAAAATCTGTGGGAGGCAGAGCTGCAGCTGCTGGAGGAGCTTATTTTATCTGTCAGCAACTGTACATGAACCCTCTCTACTGCAGGATAAAATCTGACAGAGAGGCATAAGTCCTGACAGAGAAAGTTTTATGTACATTAAAGTCCCCATCAACCTGTCAATGCATAAATGGCCATGTGCAATGTAAGTGATGATTAACAGTGATCCAAAAGAAAGCATTTAAAAACCAAATGAACCAACCCACTACACCAGATCTACACCAAAGCTCCTTGATAAGTTAAACTGTTTTTAAGTCGGAGATCAGCAACAAAAGGCCTGACTGCCAAAAGGCATTTTAGACATTCAGCAGATTTTCTATTAAAATGTAAGATAAGAAACCATCAAAATATAAATGAAAAAGACCCCAGTCAACTGTATAAAATTTCTTGAGGAATCAAGGAAAGCATGTCCCATATGTGGGACCACTTCCAGGGCCTTCTCCCTCTCCTCCCTTCTCCTTTTGTGCTCTAAACCAGTTTAGAGTCGGAATGGTAGCATTCAGCCTACAGCCCAATAGCGGCTGCTCTTGGAAAGGTATTTGTTATTCCTGCTGCCTTTAATTGCCTAGTTAATCTGTGTAACCAAGTACTGTAATCCATGTAATCCCATGGCCCTTTCACTTGTCCTTTATTGACCAGACAGGTATTTGTTATGCTGCTGCTTGTGTCCTTCCCTCCACACAGCCTGTCAGCTCTTCACATGTGATGATTTCCCACCATACTCAGTGTTTGTACAGAGCCGCACAACCGGCCTGAAGCTTCCAAAGGCTACCAGATAAAACAAACAAATACCCCTGAAGCCACCCTAGTAATTTGCTGAGGTTTATTTGCCTGTTTATACCACTGAAGCTGGCAAAGGGCAAGGGAATGAGAAGAAAAATGATATTTTTCTTAAAACAAAAGAAAAAGAATAGAGAATCAAGTGTTGTGAGGAACCAAGCTCCATCTTTTTCATGGTGCACTCAGACCTCAGGGTGGTCACCTTCTGGGAAGGTACCAGAAAAAACCTCCAATTTTTCAAAGATGAAAATCAGCTTTATGTATTCAGTAAGGCAGTGACAATTAAGTCAGTCATATTTCCTCAGAATCTTTCCATCAATATAAGACACTGATTTAACACTCAGATAACATTACAGTTGTGGGTCAGAAATGTAATTCTTCATTTTCCTGCATTTGCATACTGCTGAGGTTAACAGATATACCTACTCCAGTGATATGTCCATATGAATGTCTACTCCAGACCTATACACAGAATAAATGACTGAGGATATTTGTCAAGCTCCCCCGGCAGTGGACTCATATTTTTTGGACAAGCTTCAGATAGAAGTCTAAACATCTGGATACTTATAAAAATCATCCAGAGCTCCTGGATATCAAGTCTTTTCTCTCATTCATTTGGACTGAAATTGTCAGTGGGCACAGAAGTGTTGTAATATGAGGTGTAATCAGCCAGTGGACAGAAATAGGAATCAGATGTCTTTCAAATAAAACTCGCCTCTCCACCAGCAATCCTCCAGTGAATCTCCCACACCTGTGGATGAGGGTTACGCTGCTGTTACTGCCATTCAGAACTCTTTTAATGCTGGATGTATTTTTTAAAAGACAGCTCTCGCAGCTTATAAAACAAGGTTTTGGCTTCAGCTAATGAAAAGCATTAGTGTACTGTGGGAGGTTCAGGGAGAGAAAGATTATAATTAAATCTCTCCACTCCTCTCCTGTCTCTAAGGGCTTGGATAAGAAACAGTTCTGCTGGGCAGCTGAATTTTAGCTAAATAAGATAGCTGGGGGAGGGAGCCTTCTTGGTGGTTTCATATATGCTTGCACATGTGGTAGGGCCAGGGAACATTTCTGATGAAAATAAAATTGTTCTGGGCTCAATCCAGCTGAAAATACCGGCAGCCTGCCGGGCCCTGCAACTTTCATAAGGTTGCAGATCCTGGCTCCTAGCAGGAAGCTTGGCCCAGCCACTGTAGAAGGCCCAGCAAGTAAAACAATAGTTTTGTGCCTGAAAATTGCACATCAAATTGCAAGAGGCAGGAGAACGTGTGCCAACATGCTCCCTCTCTCCCAGCGCTGCTGAGGTTGGGCTCCTTCTTATACCTTCAATCCCCCTTGCCTGACACCCTGTGAGCACAGCCAAGAAGTTACATAGGAGCCCAAAGCTGGAGGCAGTGGCTCCTCTGCTCACAAAAAAAGGTTGGTGAGCCTTGGTATCTCGTAGGCTGTTGGTGATGACGCTGTTGGTGATGACCAGTAATGTTCTGCTGTAGGATGAACATGGTTCTCCTCTCATCCTGCTGTGTGTTCCTTTTACTATCAGCCTCTCCTGAGTTTGATTTGGCCTTGAAGAGCAAATGTTTGTTGAAATGATTTATGAGTTACATTAATTTATATAGCACCCTTTTAGTACATCACAAGCAAGTCTTTATAAGAACTAAGTTTGAAACAATGTAGGTGCAACATGCCAAAAAAATACAGCTATTGAAAACAGAAGACTAAAAGACCCCAAATATTTTAAAACGTCTGAAGGAATTTGATATAAAACCCTTTTTTGGAGTGTAGGGGGATGTTGGGTTCCATGGCTTTGCATTGCCAGGAGATGTGTTTAATACACTCTTAGGGTGAGAATGGAGACGGACCCTACGTTGGGCAAAAAAAAATAAGCTCATAAGCTTGGTCAGATATTAGAGACATGGGCAACAAGAATGCTTTAAACTTAATGCTAGAGAAGTAATTTCTGCAGCTGTTTGGACCAGACTCAGCTCTGCATCATCTCAGTATTTGCATCTCATCACTCTAAAATCACTGGTGGTCCAGAACTTCTCATATCATGACAAGATGGCCTGTTCCAGGACCAGAAATAGGGGCAACATGAGCTGGGTCAGTTCACCTTTCTGACATAAAATCCAATGCAGCAACAAAATTTTGCTCTTAAGTTTCTTTTAAAGGGGAAAAGGACAAGTTTCTACTAAAACACAACTGTGATCCAGGCAACTCTGTACCTTCCTCAGGATTATATTGCTCTGGAGGAATGGAAAGGCCCATAGCCACACTGAATTCCACCCATGGAAATTTTTTTTTTTTTTAAAAGGTGGGGTTTTTTTCAAAAACACTCCTTACAAGGAATATTCACAAGTACAGAAAACATGGAATATCATGAAAAATAATGTTGAAGTAAAACCAGGCTGTTAGTGCCTCTTATAATCTCTTTAATCACTGATTACAGCCTTGCACCCACAGCCATTTCATGTTATTTAAACCAGCAGTAATTAGTCCCCATCCAAATGAATACTTAAAACATACATCAACCCACCATGAGGACTGACACCCTGAGATACTACACACACACTTGCACACTGAACCGAAGCCTGCATTTTCCCTTTCATATAGGGGAACAGCTGTTTTTCCTGTGACCATGGAGTTAACTTGAAAATTTGCCTGCCACCCTTTTTTTTTTTTTTTTTTTGCTCTAGAAAAGCTTACTCAAATATTTCAGCTGTGGCTGGAGAGCAGGCCTGATTCTGTACTGGGGAAGTGGCCAAAACTTTTGCTCTTGATTTCAGTATATTCAGGACTAGGCCTTATCAAGCAGCAGAAATGTAGTAAGTATGTGTCTGACCTGTGTTTTCATAGTTTCTCAGCATCTTGGACTACTAGATCAGTCTCTCTTTAGAAGCATAGATTTGAGGAGAATGTAAATACCATTTATGTATGCACGTGCATACACACACTCACTCCATGCATATACATATAATAATATTACTATTTTACCAGAATTGTGCAAACCTGTTACCTGATCATTATTACTTTAATGGTGGAAATCTTTGCTTTTCACTGCAGTTGTCTTTGTTGGATTAAACAAAGGCAACACTTTTATCAGAAATATACATAGGCATATAGTCCAAATGTCAGAGCCCAGTTAAACACAGAGAGATATTTTGGTTTCAGTTATACCAATGTAACTCCTGCTCAAGATGAAAGCACCCCTCTGATCTTACACCAGGAAGACATACTTTTTCTGAGCAAAAGACATAAAAGACCTGTCAGACTTGTGGGATTAATATCTCTGTAAGTGGGCCTGTTTGAGTAGAAGATGTGTGTACATTCATTATGGGAGCTTTTCTTCTTCCCCTAAATGCGACATATGGACACAGACATAACTGCATTATGTATAAAAAGGTAATAAAATGTTTGGCTTGCAAACATGCAATAGAACACTAACACATCATTTTATGGGAGAATATTTTCACATAATCTGATTCTTACATTATAACATGTTTCAAATATAGTATAATGCTCTCTCACTTTGAAGTGATAGTCTGCATAGGAAGATGACTCATTGGGTAAGACAAGAGGCCTTTGCTCTTACAAATACGCTCTAAAAACAGACTGGAGCTCTCAGAAGAAATGCACTGAATGGGTTTAGACCAGGGGCTCACTGATCTGAATAGCACTCCATAGGGTCTTGGTACCATCACTTGGGAAAGACCCAGGACCAAGGTCCCAGCACTCCATAGCTCCCTGGAAGAACCATCTTCCCTTAAGGCCACATTGCAGCTTGGCCCATAATGGACAGAACTTATGTACAATGTGTTCCACTTGTATATATGGTACCTCCACACCAGATCTTTCATGTGCTCTCAAAGGAAGTGAGGATTAATTTTAAATAAATACTATGGGAAGGCTGCATCTCCCTCCATGTCCCATTCAGCTGCTGTTTTTTATCGAAATGCCAGTCTTCATGCATGGCACTGGGAAGCAATGTGTTATCTCCAGATAGTCCTGCGAGGGCTCTGAGAGTCACTGCCTTGGATCAGGGCAGCTGGCAGTATTTCAGACCACATAAAAGCTGCCACATGATGGAGTCAGGACCATTTGCAAAAAGCTGTGAATGCAGTGCATCGGGACAAGGGTACAATATGAGCAGGGAGGGAAAACGTGACAAGGGAGGGAGGCAGCGAGAGGGCAGGGATACCACGTGCCTGGTCTAAGTCGGGGGTAGAAGGGACACATCTGCACACAGAATGGAAGTCAATAAAGTCGCAGTGTCTCAGGAAGCCTCTCAGAATAGGCATGGTAGTCCTTGCGGTATGTATGTCTAGAAATGCATGTCACAGCATTAGTGATGGACTTCCACAGAGAAGCAAAAGGGGTTGCTTCTTCCATCTTAAAAATAATTTCCTTATTGTAATGATGGTACACAATGACACTGTTCTCTCAGTATTTAGGTACTGAATTCCCCTTTTTTAGAAGGGACTTAAACTTGAGTGACCTGTGGACCCACCATCTATGTACTGAGCCCTCTTTGTTATTTGTGCTTTTTGGAGAGATTATGCTCTCATGATTTATATAAAGAGTCTGCCGTCTTAGAGGGGATTTCATATGACCCCATGATCCCATTATTTAAGTACTAAGATCCTTCTTGTTAGAGGCTGCTTTAACCACCATTTACACACTCAGCTCCACAGAATAGGGCTTTCCTCACCAGTGTCAATAAAGTTAGCTTTTGTTCAAGTGCTCTTCCTCTACAATTAACTCACACTTCAATGGCAACAATCCTAGTTTTTATAGCATGGTCTCAGTCTGGCTGCATCCACCCATGCCAGTGGCACGTTAAGCAAAATCCAAACCTAAGAGTGGATGTTGACTGTGGGTTGTGCAGCCATGGCTGTGGCTGTTAGTCCCATCAGTCAGCACAAGAGTGCCAGGACCGAGCATGGAATGGCAATGGCAGCCTAAATGACTGTGATGAACTCCTTAAATAATACATGTGCAGGCAAACCCCCAAATCATTGCCACAGAAAATTGACATGATGAAAAGAACTAACACTGAGGCTACTACATCCTTGCCTTTTTATCTCAAGCATTTCACATTCGTGAACCATGTGCTTTGTGAGCAGTTATGCTGGTATATAAGATTAAAAGCTTTGGTTTAGCATGTTCAGCTTACTAGAATTTTACAGAGAATAAATACTAGGATAATTTTAATTATAAGTGCAGACAGGCTCTAGCAAACTTCAGAGATCAGAAGTAAAGCCAGGAAAAAGCATGGTGAGGAATAATGCTTTTTAGAAGATAAGTACAGCATGGACCAGAGCATTTCAATTCCACAGACAAGAGACAGAAGGAGAAAGCTAACTGGGTATAAAGGAACTATAGTGATAGTATGTAAGTTGTGGCAGGAAAAAGATGGTGCAGACATGAACATGGCAATGTGGAAAAGTAATACAGAAAGTAAAGGCACAGGGAAATAAACAGGTCTATTAAATACTTGTCTTTCCATCGTAGAACTGTATAGGAGGATCATGAAAGAAAAGGTGGCCTATTAGGAATTCCTACAGGAATTTCATTGTTTAGAGATGGCAAAAAATCTTTTAAAGATGTAGCCAGTGATGTTTGAAATAAATCATTCCATGAGACACTCCACAAACAGCGGAAGGAGCTGGGTACTGCTCACACGAGTATTACAGAGCAATATATCTACAGAGGCTATTAAAAATCACCTGTTCCAGAGGAAGATATATCTAAGGTCACCTTTGGCATATCGGTCTGTTGGGGGTTGAGAAAGTTTTCTTTTTGTATGTGTATGTGTTCTTTTCTTCTCCTCTCAAAGGAATTTTTTCCCATGTTACGAGGCGATTGCTGGGGTACTTAAGAGANATATATATATATATAAGTAAAGACCTGTTATTCCTATTTTCTGATATATTTGCCTGAAAGCCCCTCATTTTCAAAATTATAATAGTTTGGGAGGAAGGAGGTTACATTTTTTTTTTCCATTCCGGGGTGGGAGGGGGACTCCTGCCTTCCTTAGCAGACACCTGTCCAAACCAGGACACGGTCTTATATTTAGAAGATGCTTAATAGATTTTAGTGTATCAGGATAATGTCAGATAACTGAGATGTTGACTTTGTGCCAGGATTCATGAAGGCAAATAGGTAACTACAAACAAAAGTAAGAGAGGTTCTCTCATCAGACAGAAATTTTAAGGAAAAAAAAACAGAGTAAACAAAGTGAAAATCATCAATAAAGGAAGCAGAATAGAAGCCTTTCCTAGTCAGTTTGAAGTTCTATTCTTTAAATTGTTCTAGACTGGTGACTTTAAAAACCCCACAATAGATTGAAGAAATTATTTTTTTTGACCCCCATAGAAATATTTTATTTGGTATTCAAGTTTAAAATGTTCTTAAAATAAAGCTGAAGGAAATCTTGAAATTAAACATTTCAGACTAAAAAATTCAAAATGTCAAAAACTAGTTTTTAAAATGTCAACCCAATACTTTTCAGCTATTTTTTAGGTTCTCCTTGTACCCATGCATATATGAAAACATACGCTTTCAGCTGTAATAATTTCAGAGATGTAACATTATTTCAGATGTATTGGTCTGTTTCAATTTTCATTTTTCGGTGGGAAAAAGGAAGTTTTAAAGAAACTTTTACACTCAACTGGAAAAAGGAAGTAGTAGAAAATATTGCAAATCAATATGGTTGGAAACACAGATAAAATTTTACACTTGTACATAACTGCAGGAACACAGATGTTGGAACATTGTGTACTGTTCTGGTCATCCCATATTTATAAAAAGATGTTGAAAAGCTGAAGAAGATGTAAGAAAATAAGCCAGGAAAAATATTCCAGTGCTGGAAAAAAAAATTCTGCACAGTGTAAGACCTAAAAACTCTGATCAAAAAGAGGACGAATAAGTAACTTGAATGTGCCACATGTTCTTTCATCATGAGATATTCTAGGACTAAAATGAAGAAAAGTACAACTAAAGAAAATGTTTTGGAAAGCCGAAGCAATTTATTGGTCCAAAAATCTTCACTTCAAGACTAGATGTCTATATGGAAGACTGTGATTCAGAGAAACTTCAGGTAGAATTCGTGATATGGAACTAATTTAATTTAAAACAAACAAACACACACAAAAAACCCCACCAAAACCAAACAAATCTGAATAAAATCATGGCCTATTTTATCCTGGGAAATCAGTTCTGGTGATCTAATAGCCTTTCTGGACACATCTGTGTGACTTGCTGACTCTGTTTCTATGGATAACACTTTGTGGAGCAGACCCAAGTCTTCCTGCACATCCAATTTACCTTTTTTTGACATAGCACTGAGAGGAGAGATAGTTGTGCAGCTACTGCCAAAGCTAACAAGAAGCTTACATGAGACAAACTCCTGCTTGCAGAGAGATTTAAGCTGAAGTGATGTATATCTTCATGCAAACAGCAACGTCATAAACACTCTGGAGCCCATTCTGCCTTTGGTTCATCGCTGCTCTTGCATGGTATTAAGTGATGGTTGAATTCAGGGCTGCTGTTGCTCTCCATATGCACGTCTGTGCCTTCTCATTTCTAATGATTCACGGTATTGAGGAGATAGAAGTTCTGTAACACTCTTGTCCCCCTTCTATAACGAAGCCGTTATCCCTAAGACCTCATTTAAATCTGTATCTCTCGACAGATTGCTAAAGGTTTTAGTCAGTGTCTTTGAAATATGCCCTCAGTGATTTGCTGTACCCAGAGCTCCCAGCCCAGCTTGAGCTACTGTCTTCACAGAGGCCAGAGCCTTCAAAAGGTTTTATTTCCTACCCCTATGCTTCCTAACTTGGAGTCTTGAACTCCATTTATACAAACTGACAATGCAGAAAAGGATTTGGGGATCATGTCTAAAATGATTTGGAATTTGACCCTCATAAATCCTTATCAGTTAGAGGGCTGGAATTTTCCTTTTCCATAGACAGTAGACAAACCTCATTTTAGAAGTCCAGATATCCTGGAAAGCTAATTGCACAATAATACTCACTGTACAGACACCTGTGCATAGTGCTCCATTCTGACTGTTGGCTAATATGAAAATGCAGATAATCAACACCATTAAAATCAATGGGAAAACTTGCTGTGAGAGAGTAAAGTTTGCAGGATCCAATCCTCTGCAGAGTTTCTTTGTTTCCAGAGATATTTTGTGCTTCACTAAGTAAAAAAAGTTATCATATTTCAAAGTGAAATTTTGCAGGCCATTGATCTAGAATGTGAGCTAGCTCCTTTGGGTATTTTGGAAAATCAGAAACAACATATTTATTTAATTTAGAAAAATTACTTCCGTCCAAGGCTGTTTCTCAAGAAACATTCATGACAGCCTAAAACTTGTAAACTCGCTACATATACATGCCAGGCATAGCATAAAGATAAATAGCTCAATACTTCGTGAAATCTCACTGAACAAGAATTACATATTAGATTGTAACAGATCTTAAAAGAGTTTCCAATGTCCTGGAAAAATAATCATAGTTTTAAAAGGCTAGTAAATCTTAACATAGTAGTTAGTAAATGTTTCAATAAACTGTAAAGATTCCTTCTAACAATTTTCACACCTAATCACTAAGTGATTAACCATGTTGCTTTTTCTAAAGTTTACATTAAAATAATAAGAAATAGACTTTCCAAAATAGTAAAACATTGTGGTTCTTTTGCCAATAGGAAAAGCCAAGGGCATTAAAGATGACATCTCCAATCTAGATTTTGACCCTAGCTAAGTAATTTTCATGCTTCTGGACTCTCTTGGTCCCCTGAGCAAAATGGACAAAAACATTCTCCCAAAAGCTGAGGGTACACCTGACCTAAATTCTTTCAGATTACAAACTTTGAGAGCAGAAATCCAGGTTGGCTTGGTTATTGAATTTGTTTGTGTTCTTACATAAGGCATGGTACACTTTGCAGAAAAACTGCTGAAATAACTAGGTGAATTATGAGCAAAGTGATAGTCTGAAAAGAAAAAAAAGGTGTTTGGTTGTGTTACTGCCTGGTTTAAAGGTGTTTAAAATTTCTATCCTATGCTTCATTATTTTCTCCTTCATGTTTTTTAAGTATATCCCAAACCTGAAATTTAATATAGGTTGGGGTTTTTGTCTAAAAAAGGTTAATTCTTTGTAATAAAAGCCTCTAAATGTTTGGGGGGGGGCGGGGGGATGGGTGTGGTATTTGTTGGGGGTTTTTTTGTCCTGAAAAACATAAAGATAGAACATGCAGAAAATACTCAGGTGGAAACAAAATTCTGCTACCAGTCAGAAAGCTCACTTCTACTTCCCTGGAAACACAAGATTAAAGGTTCATTTTGCCCTGAACCAGGCTTCCTGTACCAAACATCAAAGAGCACACAAGTAGCAATTCTGCACCAGAATACTGTCTAGGAGTCATGGCTCAGAGACTTTCTGTGCTGTGGTTGGTGTCTTTGTATGTAGTAGCACACATAAGATTTGTCCCCCAACCTTTTATTGCTGTCTTGTGTGAAGGACATCCTCAGCTTAAACATGTGAAAGAGCTTCCTTTTGCTTGCTCTCAGCCTGACAGCTGGATGTTCTTGTCCTGTGTGAAAGTGAAAGAGAGAGCTTTGTTCACCTTCCCACCTCTGTCATTCAGCATTTCAATTCAAAACTCTGAGGTCTTCATGGTGTAGACCAGAACAGGATAATTTATGGACAGTTCAATAAAGCTAAAATTAAATGTTATATTTACAATTAAGTGCCAAACTTTCAATGAGATTCTTGTGAAACATTTCCATTTTGTAAAATCAGGGCAACCTTTTCTGACAAAAAAATCTGTCTTCTGGAAAATTTTCAAGCTCCTCTGAGTGTTATGCTACATTTTTGGCTCAAGAAGTTCAGTAAGAGCTCTTTATTTTTATTTTAATAAGAGGTGTCAAAATTAATTATCAGAAATTTCACTGACATAATGGAAAATATTTGGGCCAGGGCATTCATTGTTATAAAGACTATTACCAGAATTTTTATGCTGCAGCCATAACCACATATCCATGTAGACTAACTAAATAAAATACAGATTTCAAGCAAGCAAGGGTAGAATTTTTGGCTACTACACACAAGGCAGCATCTATTGTGAAGTTTGACTTTTATCAGTTCATGTTGTTCAGCCTTGACTAGAGATATTTTGGACACTTAATGGTCTGCTCATTTAAAGAAGTTGACTCAGAAATGAGGGAGGCCAGAGGCCTGCCAGAGATTTTTCCATCCCTCTTATGGAGCAGTCTCAAGAAAGAAATGACAAAAAGGCAATTTTGTGTTAGTATCAGTATCCTGCCTAAGCCCCACTTCAGCTGCCTAGCTCCTCCAGAAGACTCTCGGTTGCTGAGACATATTTTCCTCTTCATAACTCCATGCTGACTGACTTCTCCCAGGCACCGACTTGCCCTTAATATGTTAGGAAATGGTTTTGTTCTATCACTTTCCTAATGATTGGGTTGAGGCTGACTGGCTTATAGTTCCCCGGCTCCCCCTTCATGTCATTCTTGAAGATGAGTGAAATTTGCTTTCTTCCAGTCCTAAGGAGTCTCCTGTGATATCCATGACTTTTCCAAGACCATCAGGAGCAGCCTTACAATGGCAACCACAGTTCCTCCTAATTCATGGTCGAGCTTGCCAGGTCCCATGGGCATGGGTACATTTGGTCTGTTTAAGCATTACCTAACCTGGTCCTTCTCCACCAAGGGAAGTTCTACCTTGCTCCCACCTTTTCCACCAGTTTCAGGGATCTGGGATTCCTGAAGGTTTATCTTATCAGTAAAGACAAGGAGGAGAGATTTGAGTACCTCAGTCTTTTTCCATGTGCTTTGTCACCAGGTCTCCTGCCCTATTTGGCAGTGGGCCCACATTTTCCCTGGTCTTCCTTTTGCTGTTGATAGGTAGTACCCGTGGAAGCTTTTCCGCATCACCCTTCAGGAATGCTCTGGCTTTCCCAACCCTGGTGCTGCGTGCTTAGGCAGTCTTAGGCAGTATCACCGTGTTCCTTCTAGGTCATCTCTCTCTGCTTCTACTTTTTTAACTGAAGTTTAAAACTTTAAGCTTCTTTTAAAAAATATCAGAAAACATTCTAGAGAGGGAAGAATAAGCCTGACAAACTTATGTTAACTCACATTGCTGAAGAGGCACATGGACCACATTTCCTGAGTGTTGATGGCTCCTGTCATGTACCATGTTGTCTAGCTGAGGAGTGACAAAGATATAAAAAACCAAAGCCTGATTTAGCCCAGAAACATCATTCAAAGATGTCTCTGCATGCAGGCTTGGAGACTGCAAAGGCTCCAAGGTTTCACTAAAACAATGGCCTGAGCTGAAAGAATACATGTGTGATATGTCAAACACAAGATCACAAAACCTTGGAATACTTTAGAGAGATATGGGCTGGAAAATATGGAATATTCCTGAAAGGTTTGGCATTAAAAGTGACACCCATTATTGTGACTTTTGCTCACGAATATGGCAAGAATTGCTCATAACACATATCTTTAGGCATGTAAGCTATTTAGCAGGAAAATTGAAATTTTTTGTTTTTCTTCTTGGAAGAAGGAAATTCCATGGGGAAATACTGAATATTGGTTTCTTCTCCTTGAATATGTGGGATAAAGAAAGGGTATAAAGAGGTTAAATTGAAAATTTTTTTTCACTTATTTATTTTTTTTTTAAAAATCCTTATTCCAGTGCATTCCAGGTTAATTATTTTTCAGAAATATTCAGATGGAGACATAGTGTGCTTAACACACACTGAAGTAGTTGATGATTTCTTCAAGCACAAACCTTGGAGGGTGTACACACTGCTTATTTTTTTTTTTCAGGGTTTGGGGTCAGGGTTTGGGGCCAGGGCTTGAGCCAAGTGTCTCAACCCCCAACGAAGCAGCTGCAACAGGAGATGCTTCTGCAGGAGTTGTCCACTTTCTCTTTGGAGGGAAGCTTGGTCTGGAGCTTCTGAACAGGAGTTTTTCTGGAAAGATCTAGTTGTAATAAAGATTTTCTTGTTTCAGCAAATAGTCATTTTCCAATTTAAAACATGTGCTGTGGACTAAATTTCCTGCCTTGCTCCAAGGCTGGGTGTCTTCAGAGTCTGGAGATGTTCAGGAAGGTGGAAAATGCTTCACACAAGGGACAGAGGGCCCATCATCTCACGTGACTACACAGCAAACACAGGAGAGGCAAGAACAGGAATGAGCCCATGCCAGGGCATTTTTATAGTCATCCAGAGCTGACCAGAGTTTGTTGTTGAATGCAGCAGTTTGGTTTGGGTAAGACTGTTGGTCTCTTTAGGTTGTTCTGTCCTAAAGGCTTGGGGAAACTAAGGACTGGAATATGGAAGCCTGGTGAAACTTCTCCAGAAAAATTATTATCTATCCAAAGGATTAAGTGAAAGTTGGCTTGTCTACAAAAGTCCAGGTCTGGACATGTGCATGCTGATGGAATAGCAAATTCCTGTTTTGCAGTTACATCCAGAAAGAGAAATGTTTTCCATTTGCTGCCTCTCCTCCCACTTGCCCAGTGTTGGGTAAGGGTGTTATCCAGTTCAGCCTGAGAGATGGAGGGTTGGCGGGTAACAGGAGTTTCACGGACAAAAAGAAAGAGACAGGAGTATGAGGAGAAAGGGGGAAAGAGGGGGAGGAGAAGGTAAGAGTCCTGGCACAAATATATATGCATTCAAACTGTTGCAAAACTAGACCTTGTAAGAATATAAACCTTGTGCAATGGAAATGCAGGTTCTGGTATGATTATTTAATTATTTCTACAGCCTGTGACGCTAGGAGGTTAAAACAGGGAAATGATAATCCTAAGACGCAAATGCGGAGGCTGTCCAGGCACTGGTACGCCCACACACACTGGGTAGCTGGCCTGGGCCCATGGCTGAGCCAGAACCCCGGCCAGCTTTCCTTTTTTTTTTTTCTCCCTCCTCGCAAGAAAAAGCATGAGGTTAAGCTGACCGGAGAACGCAAAGCTACCACAGCCTTTTGTGGCCAGTAAAGCCAAGTACAGACTGTCATTGTCAGGCTGTGTAACACAGTCCACTCTTGTTTACTTGCAGCAGCGGGTGAAAGGAACTGCTCTGTTATGTTCGGTGATGAGGAGCCACGAGAAGGGCTGTCGTGGGAGGAGGCTCTGCTGTCTTCCTGAACTTTCACTCTTGATTTTCAGCTGAGCTGGAAACACAATTCTATTTTGTTATTTTCATTCAGTGCCTGGACCCGAGGTGAGATCCTCAGCTGGGATAAATCAGTTCTGTTTCCCTGTGGCTGAGGGAGATAGGAGCATGCACAGTGGTTCTGGTTATGACCCTCCTTGTTTAGAGACTGGAGTGCTTCTTTTCCCTGGTAAAATTGAGACCACCATATTCATGTGCTCAATCATGAAGTACGTGAACATTTTTCAAAAGCACAACTTCCCAATGACCCAGAGTGGCTTTAAATAAAGAAGTGCTATTGGACCTCGGCAGTGTGAAAGCAGCAGTTGAAATCCCTGTCTTGCCCAGCTGTTAAACCTGTATTTGATTTCTGAAAAACCTATAGAGAAAACGGGTTAAAGGAGACCATACAAGAAGTAGAAGAAATAAATTGAATGCACATGTGCAATCATTATTCATACTAACGTTCCTTGTATTACTTCATAGCACAGCTGTATACACAAAAAAACCAGTCCAGTTTGGTTTCTTCCTATTTGAATCTTATTAATTTCTGTTTAATGGAACACAAATGTTTGTGCTTTTCATTCTGACGAATGCAGCCTCGTGCTGTATTTGTTAAGCATTAGCTAGCACGGTTGTGACCATCTAATACAAATGTCTCTGGGCCTTTCATGGCTCCTGACAGGACATCTTTTGAGCATGACAGTTGCCATGGGGACGGGTGCAATGCCTATTTGGAAGGAAAATTGGGAGCAATGCTCATTACGTCAAAAACTACATCGGGGAGGGAGGGAAGGAGAATGTTTGCTTCTTGTGCTGACACTTAGCTGCTTGTTTTACCCGCCACCCACACACTTCCATCAAACAATATCTCTTTCAAACGCAGAAGTCAAAGTTTGCATCTCCTATCGTTCCAGCTGGAACAGGCAAGGGCTGTGTGAAATGAATATCACCGTGCTCAGGGCTGGGGCACTGCCTGGCTGGCTCTATCTGTCACTTCATAACACAGCAACACTGAGCCCTCTCAGTTTTCCCCTCCTCCCGCTCCCTGGCCAAAGGCGTTGCGGAGCTCCCTGGGGCACGGCAGGGACACCAGGGTGGTGTGGGGAGGGGGAAGCTGGGGAAGTGTAACCAGTTTACTCAAAACCATCAGATTTATTGTGGGTTTACTCTGGTGAGAGAGGGATCAGTGTCTGTGTCTGTATCATAATTTCCATAGATAGGGAAGGTGGCAATAAGAGACACAAAGACCTTCGTATCCTCCCCATCCCCCCAGGACACTGTGAGAAGTCAAGGAAAAAAACTCCCCTTTTTGTACAAAAAGAGTCCAGAGCTTGCTCTTTCCATGTATTCCTTAAGTCTGCACATTTCTTCCATTAGAAATTAGCCATTGCTATATTTTTCACTGACTTGTTCTGTTGACTTAGACTTTCAAAAAGACCTTAAACCCACACTGAGAAAACCCCCAAACCCCGCAAAAACTGGATAGCAGCCAAACTGTTGAAGGGAGAGACAAGGCAGGCTTGCCACGAGGCTCAGGTTTGAACAGGGGGTGTTTGCAAAGTGCTCAAATATCTGACTTTAGGTGCTGGGGTAATATAAAAAAATCTTCTTGGTGAAATACAGGAGGTGGCTGCAACACCTTGCTGATAGCCGTGATGGCCACACTGAATTGTCAGGGTGGGATGGATGCTTAGTCCCTGAGATACCTGCATCCTGAAGGATTTGCCTTAAGGTCCTGCTTTGCTGTGTTTTACAGGGATCAGGTGCTCATGGCAGCGTGCAGGGGGTTGCATTTCCCCTGCCGTGAGGCTCACACAGGCGATCCAGAACCTCTTTAGTCCATGCGCTAGACTTCTTGGAAGTACAACAACTTCCCTAGCATCTGGCTGAATACAAATTATCTCCCATATGGAATAGGAACAGGATGGTGGAGCTGGCCTCTCCTTTGCAGGGCAGTGAGAGTATGTGTGTGTGTGTTTGAACTTCGGGGATTTTTCCTGCTGTCAGAGCACTTCTCCATTCTCTCCACTATAAGATTGCAAACATGAAACGTGATGCAGAGAAAGAGACAGCTTTGACACACTTGCAAGTTTCCTGGCCATCACCAGTCTGTGGGTGTTTTCGCTGGGGATTCTGCACCAGAGAGGCTCCTTGATTGGCTCCCTAACTGCAGGCAGCAATTAATTTCTAAGGTTCTATTTACATAAAAAAAAAAAAAAAGCCCAAAACAACCAAACCTTAACCCCCCTCCCTAGAAATACATGTCCTTATGTGTAGCTGTAACAATTCTCCCTTCCTCTCCCTCCCTGTTCAGTCGTGCATTGACAGCTGCCTTTAAACTGGAACTTTCTCTACTACTGCACAGCCTGCTACCACTTGAACTGCTTGAGTAATATCACATCATCTCTCAACAGCAGCAGCAGCAGCAGATGTTATCTTGTCTGGGGAGAGAAGTTTCCATGTCTGAATACCGGAGCTGAAGAGGGATCTCATGCATTTCCCATGGAGTCACAACCCCCAGGACTCATAAAGCTGATTATGCATAGGGATGACAGTGGGAGTCCCAGGTAGTGCCTGGGCCTTGGTGCTCTCCTCTCTCCCCTCCGTATCTCCTTGTGGCATTCACACTAAAGCCAGGAGGCCATGTCTGAAACGAGCAGGAGACTGCCTTTCCCTCATCTTCCCCACCATTCGATGACCGCTTTTGGAAGGCTTATTTAGCCCCATTAGAGGACTCTTTCTCTTCATTAGGGTGTCATGTATGAAAGCCTAACTTCCCTTAGGCTTTCTTACACATCCAGGTGCTACTCTCCAGATTAAGAAATGACAAAATTTTCTAGTAGATAATTTTAAATACTGATGTGTCTTACATGGGTTCATTGTCTGCTACATCGCAATCTGCAATCAATTCAATATTTATTCTTGTAAAATAATCATATAAATGCATTTTTTCTCTCTAAAACAGTTTTCCTCTCAGTAGATACAGCTAAAAAGAATTATAACACATGAAAAATGAGCATTGCAGTAAGTTTCAGAGTTAACCTGTGGTATGTGTTTGCCTATGGCAAACATGAGGCAACTGAATTAATTTAGCCATCCCTGCCTAGTCACATGTTCCATCACCATAATTTATCTGGCTATTTGATCATTTTGTTTTGTTCAAACTTTAGGCCCAATTCTTTCTCCAAATTTATGCATGCAATGGCATGCATATGTCTCTTAGCTTTAGTGGGAACTATGAGTATGTCTCTGCAGGAAGAGCTCTAGATCAGAAGTCTATATGTTTTCACAACACTTGTATGAAAACTACTCTGCAGAAGAGCATTCTGTAATAGACTAGTGTGAATTTATTCTCATTCTTGCTTTTTGTACTGTCTTTCTGACTGATTTTCATAAAAATCTAAACTTACTTGTAAAAACCTAGATTTTCATAATATCTGAATAACTGCTGTGTTACCAGTTTATCACTTTTACAATGAAAGTAATATTTTCAGAACCTTCAGAATTTCTTTATTCAGTTTTGAAGGAATTTAATGTTTAAGTTTTAATTTTTTTTTTTTTGCACAATGTTCTGGCATTTATGCCAGCATCAAAATCAAAGCAGGAGACACTTTGAAATAAAAAAGAAGATAAAAATTTAAACTTGCTGAATGACACTTGCCTCTCTTGCCTCTGTGATTTTTAAAGATAATTTAAATAAGAAAGTATTTCAGAGAAGTAATTGCATGCTATCATTAATTACATGTTGTGTAATTCTGTAAATAAGTAAAATAAAAATTAAAACCACATTATATTAACTAAAAGAAAAAAAATTAAAAAAGAAATTTTGAAATGAATTTTTTCAAATCATTAGACATTTCCAGTTTCCACTTCACAGAAAATTTCAGCTGCATTTAGTGATGTTCTTAGTCTCTGACTGTCTCAATAGTTGTTAAAAATCTCGGAGCAGGAAAATATATGTAATTTCAAAAGACTACTATTACAGTTCACTCTGCTCTCTTACAGTGACATTATTAAGCAGGGAATAAACACTGGCCTAAGTATTTACTAGGAAGAAACTCTGCTTTCCAAATACTTCAAGTAACTGCTTTTTGTTCTATGGCAACCAGGTTTTGAAATTAAGAGGTTTCATTCTTCCCTGGTACAAACCTCCCACACACTTTACTTTCTTCTGCTTGCAGTGGTTCACAGAACTGCGCTTTGCAGGCAGGGACCCAAAATCAGCCCTGGCACAAAGAGCCCCTGGTACGCAGGCTGGCCTACAGCTGTCTTTAGACATGTGTCTGCTTTCCTGCCCAGGGTCTTGCCTTCCATGGAGCTGCTCTGCTTAGGAGTAATTCAGTTTAACAGAAGGGATGAGTGAACAACTCCCTGGGCCTTCAGTGGAAAATGAAAACTATGTCCCCAGCAAAAAACTCTCCTCAGACTTTATATGGTCTTTAATGGTGCTGTGCCATGAGGTGCTTACTCAAGCATCCTCTCTCCTGGGCTGCATTGTATTTTACATATTCAGTGGGTGTTCTATGTGCAGCATTTCCCTTGGCACTCTGAGAACAAGGATATCTCCACAGCCTCATCATGGTACTCTGAGGAAAAATTGCTCCCATCTATTGAAAACGGCACTATTTCTACCATTAGAATAAAAAAAAAAAATTATTTGTAGGGAGTTGGATATCCCTTTTCTTTGCAGACAGTCAGGGAATTCTTCCATGTTTGAAATTGCTTAGCAATACTGCAATTTTTCAGAGAAACAGCTTCCCTTGAGCCAACAGTATCAAAAAAGCAAACAGGCTTCGTTTGTTCCAGTCGCATCCATCTTTCTTTCCAAACTCAGCGAGCAGCCCTCGTGGCCAGGCAGAGGGATGGAAAATCCCACTGTGGGTCTGGATCTCTCAAGAAGTGTTGCGGTGGCCCAGCCCACTGCTGGGCTGTGGCAATCAGACATATATGAGACCATGGCCGTCCAATGGCCAGATGAAGGTGGATCTGGGGGCGGATCCATGGGGAGGATCTGAGGTCCAAGCCGCTTCCCCCTAATCCAGAAGGCTCTGTTATAGTCGACACCCTGTTGGCTCCTAGTTGTAACTCCCGCCTCCCTGTTTCCCCTATTGGTTGTTAATCAGTTGTATTTCCCCCCCCTCTTGCCTGTACCTCATTGGCTGTTTCCCCTTTCTCCGCCCCTTTCCACCCCTATATAAAACCTCTTGCACAGCCTTGCTCCTGGTCTTTCCGTCCATGGGGCCCCTGGAGAATAAGCCATCTGGAACCCACACAGAGACTCGTCTCTCTTCTTTACACCCCGGTGACTCCAGCTAGCCCACCGAGCTGGTCAGGACGTGCTTCCGCTCACGAGGAGCCAGCCTGCGGATCCAGCTGCCACTTTACCCTGCGAAGATGCCCCTGGGACATCTGCAGGAAGGACACTGTGTCCCCTCTGCCTGAGGGCACGCCCAGACAGCGTCAAAGACGGAAACAGTAATTTAGAGAAAGGTAAGAGATTCTGATCCAAGAAAGACTAGAAAATAAGAAATACTTGCTTTCCAAGAGTTTCCTGGTCCTGCTGAAGGCAGCAGCCCCATAAGAAACTAATCAGCTGAAAGGCTTGCTATGTATGTGCAGGGATTACCTGTAGATTTCCGCTCCTTGCTGATGCAGGAATAACCTGCATTACAAAGAACATGAATGTCTGGTACAGCTCAAGTGCATTTTTGCCAGAACTTCTACAGTGTGCTCCTGCTGTCATGGCCCCGCCCTTTGTCATGTTCATTTAAAATAAAATCACTGGCTAGGAATTAACACGCACACACACACACACACCAAAAAAAAAAAAAAAGAAAAAGACAAGCAGTTATGGTTTGATGTGTTTGCTAGGTCGGCATCACTGATACGTGTAAAAGACCACTGTTCTACCCGGGGAGATTGCCATCAGAGACCGAGAGCTAGAGTTGCATCCAGACAATACAACACAGGTTGTCCAGCTAACCATAAAATACCGTTATCCAGATATCCTTGAAGAAAGAACTAGGAGAAGATGTATCTGGAGATAATACATCTGTGAAGTTTCCCTTTCCTGAGTCAGATGACTGAATCACTTAAGCAGGATGATGCTCTTGACATGCCCTTGGAATAGTCTCTCCCTGGACTGCTGACTTTCCCTTCTCCTTCTACAGTTCTCTCTTCCAACACCAGCATTATTAACTGTAATTAGCTTCCTTTTCCATAATGGAAGCCTAGATTTATGCAACTTTGTGTATTCTGCTACTTCAGTCTGTGTTCTGGCCCACATGCCATTTATACCAAAGTTGGCATTCCCAGTTAAAGCTGTTCAATCCCTTGACGCACTGCAAGCTTGAGGCTGGTGTCCCAATTACCTGCTACCGAGGTAATTCAGGGTAAATCAGCTCTGCTGTCCCATCAAGGAAATGGAAATTCAAAATCAAATGAGAATAACAATGTTACCATATTTCTTATAATTCCCTTTTTTCTTTTGTACTATCCAGGTCCTTGCTTTTTTAAACTGCTCTCTTCTCTCCCCCTCCTCCTTCCCACATGTTCTTCATGAGTCCAAAGCCCTCTCTCTTGCCCAAGGTGAGGTTCCTATGCATTTTCTTACAGTCATACAGGGATTCAATTTGCTCCTCTTTGACTAACACCCAAATTCAGGCCCTAAATGCTGAAACCACTCAAAACAGCAGGAAACCATTCCTGCTTCATGTTTCCTTAGGGGTACGTTCTGGGCTTTGCAACCCCAATACTCCAGCAAACCTCACACTGCATCTTCACAGGGTTTCACAGGGTTCATACTTCTTAACAAGGACCATCTGTGTTGCTTCACTCAACATACACACCCTTCCTAGGTTTTCTTCCCTCCTCTCTATTGTGACTGAATGTTTCAGGATTTCTCCACAAATAAAATGGCATGGAATTTCTGTCTTCCTGACAAAAAAGGAAGAAAAGAAATGATTTTTTATACAATTTCTCCTCCAAAAAGTGATGCTATGTTTTAGGGAAAACAATGAGGACAAAAAGAATAGTTTATTCCTCAACTTAGCCCCACAGGAAGAATTCCCTTTGCATTTGTTCTAGTCAGGCACATACATAATTCTTGTACTTATCATTGATTTTGCATCCCTACTCATGCTCCTCAATCCATGTGGCCCAAAAACCCCCACCAAAGATACAGATACTGGCAGCAACCTCAAGTTTGATTCCCTTCATGTTCTATAATAAGCAAGTACTTTGCATGGGACAACATTTCTATATCAAGCTCTTACTTCTTCATTCTTTGAAGAGGAATGTTCTATAGTTACTGAAGAAGCTTGTGCCATATGGTCCCACCTACATGTTCTTCCTTCCTGTTTTCACAGTATATTTTGCGCTATTTAGCCCTTTTTTTTTGTTTTGCTGTTGATGTACCCACAGTGATCCAACAACAACTCGTTTCTTGCTGTTCAACAGTAGAATTGTGACACCAACCAGTCTGTGCCTGTATGTGATTGAGTCTAATAGAGGGATGGTCATTTTTCCATAAATTGTTCCCTCCAGTTACATCCTCTGTCTGGTCTCCCATTATTAGTGGTGTTAACAGTGTTCTTGTAACAACAGCCAGAGGCTTTGGCCTCTGAAAGCTACATGAAGCATTGAAATACATTTTTTTTCCTTTCCTTTTTCACAATCTATTAAGGTCACAGAAAGATCTGCTTTACTTTCTCATCTGGCTTCCCCTTTATTAAATGCAAATATGTTTTTATGTTGCTAAGTGGGAATGTTGTTAAGTGGAAAAGACAAGTCTGCAAAATTAAAGGAGTGCCAAATGCCCTGTGCAGAATTAATTTGCCTGTCCCTGCCCCCATCTGCCAGTGCCCACAATAGCTCAATGCTTTTTTCTATCATAGTCAGAGGGGGCAGAAACTAAGAAAAAAGGCACAAAGCAATGACAGGACAATTGGAAAATGGAATTTAAAAAAATCACAAATGGGGAAAAATAATAGAAGTCATCATCAATGACGAGAGAAAAAAAAAAAACACCTCAGTGAGCTACAACTCTGTTATCCAACTGAGGGTCATGTCCTGAATTGTCTGTGGAACATCCTGAAATTTCCTGAGCTATTAGAACTTCAACTATTTAGTCTTCAGGCCTTATCAAAGAAAAGATTAATCACAGCAGAATGTTTCATATTATATCTGCTGTGCAAGGATCACTCCACGATTTATAAGGTCCAATGTCATGCCTCCTCTGAAGCAAACATTATTCTTATTGTATGGAAAAATGCATTTAGATGTGCAGAAAGTCAGGCTGTTTTAAAATAATTTTTATACTGTAAGTTATACCATAATTATAAGTGGAAATACATTTAATTAAAAGGACATAAAGGATTTTCTATGGTTTCCCGTGTTAGACCTCAATTTCTCTAAATTTCTGTTCTTTTATTTTGTTTTTATGTGTTATAGATACAAATTAAAAAATATGTAGAAAGTGTCACAGAATCTGTGAATCTGTCACTCACTCCACAGCATATAAAT
The DNA here is from genome assembly GCA_013400655.1 of Mystacornis crossleyi. NCBI lineage: Eukaryota > Metazoa > Chordata > Aves > Passeriformes > Timaliidae > Mystacornis > Mystacornis crossleyi. Next base: position 77,831 of record VYZQ01058402.1, on the reverse strand, counting down.
TCACCATCTTCAGCTACACATTAAGAGGTTGACTGTGAAGCTATCTCTTATTTATTTCCTTATCGTTGGAAATCACCTACTGGGTTCTAGGTGTAGGGGAAAAAAAATAATCAACCAACCAACCAACCAACCAGACAAAAAGCCTGACCAACAACAAAACCTCATTCCTTTTACTTTTTAAAGGATAGAGTCTTTAAGATTTACACATCATTAAGATGAGATACAAACAATGATCATCAGACTTTTACAAGACTATTTCCAAAGTGAAACATATTGTACTGGTATGACTACAATTAAGAAATTAATCAAAACTTGGTCGGGAAAGTAATAGAGGATTCCTCAGCCCTATTTGGTAATTTTTTTGTTTTTAATATAAGCAAAAACTCGGTTAAACTGAGCCACTTAAATGATGGGTTCAATCCCGAAGATACTTGCAGGAAAATCCAGCTTTTCACATCTGAGCAGCCTCCACCAAGTCTAGAGGAAATACTCCCATGTGTAAAATTTACTCAGATTTGTAGCACCAGGACTTAAATTAGAAAACAGTGCTGCAGGCCTGCTTGGGGGAACAAAATAGAACAGCTGCACCTAATATGTGTCATTATTATTACTGGTTTAATCTGTCCCCTGTGTAAATAATATTATGCTAAAATGGCATTTGCCTAAACTGAACTTGAGAAACAATTAACAAATGTAGTTTCAAAGCATAACAGAGGCTGGAGGATCCTCTGCCACTGATGACACATGTGGCTGTTTGCAGGGGCATGTGGAGCTGTGCAGAGCCAGGAGCAGGGGGTGTCCACCTGATGTCTCCTCCTGCATCCCTTACTGTGAAATGGGGCAGGCTCTTGCACGAGAATGGGCTTTTTTGGTGTTGTACTCCTCCCTGTGTGTTCTCTCAAAGCCCAGGAGTCTGGCACTGAGCACACGTGGCTTCTTTTAGGTGTCTTTCGCCCCAAGCACATAGGATTTAAGGATATTTCCAGGAGATTGGTGTGGATTGGTGGTCACTCAGACCATGGTGCATGTAGAGCTGGAGGGAATAAGGGAAAATTGCAGACTGTACAGAATGAGTGCAGGAAAAGACAGGCTATAAAAAGAACATTGAGAGCTATTCCCCAGCTCTCAATGGGCTTTGATTTGCACTCAGTCCAGTAGAGGTTTTATATGAGCACTTACCACAGCAGCTTCAACAACCCACTCCAATCCAGAGAGAATCCTGAAGATGCAGGGAACCAAAGGATACAGGATGAGGATGTGGGCTCTCAAACTTCCTGAAAAGGGGAAGCTCTTACCCAAAGAATAAATTGGACATTTGAGCCTGTCAGCATATCCTGTATAGCATCGCTTTGTTGTGACTCTCACGCGATTTGGAAGGTTGCAGAGAAGTATCATTGCATGTGGAGAACGTCTTCCTCTGTGCAGCTGGACTACCAGGAATGCATTCAGGTCTTGTTGGGTATATTCTGTGAGACTTCACTGGTGCTTGGGTTTTGGGAAAAAAAGAGAAAATGGGTCCATTCCAAGTGGGAGATGCAGAGGGAGGAATTCAGAACTCAGAAAGGATCTTCAACAGCAGAATCTCCATTGGAAAGAAGGAAACATGAAATAAGTATCAAAAGACACTATAATCTTTTATTTCCCCATACAACCAATCAGTTCTTCATTAAATTGGTAATAACAATTTCTCAGGAACCACATGTAACTAAGGACACTTTTAAAAAGCAGAGATGAAAGTACAGCATGTTGCTTGTATGGAGAAATCATCTCAGCAAGACAGAAAGGAGCAAATACAAATTAATTCTGGAATAGTTATAAGTACTGTGGTGGCAGGTGTGAGCCCCTCTTCTCCACCCCACCCCAGTGCGGTGTTGTACACTGGGGGCTGCACAATCCTCTCTGTCCAGAGCTCTGCCTATATGGAGCATCAGTTCTTCTGGGGCGGCATCAGTTGTAAGAGATAGGTGTCATTTCCAGCCTTGCTTTTCTTGGACTTTGCCCAGGGTGAGTTGGGGAATGGGGAATGTTCTCAGGGGTTATAAGAAGGAAGTCATCCTGGGAATTTCTGGCTAAACTGGGTGATGTGCTGCCCACAACTGCAAGGGTGTTGACAATCCAGATAGCCCCATCTCATCCCACGTTCTCCAAAACACTTGTGAAAAGATTCAAGTGGGTCTTGAAGGACACAAGAAGATGGCACTGGCCATCTGGAGAGCTCTGGATTTTACCCAGAGCCTTGGCTTGGACAGCTTTGGTGGTGTAAGGATATCTGCATGGAGGTGTACCATGGTGGAGTCTCTACATTTGTGATGTAAAAACACCCACGTGAGAGAGCTGGTGATGAGCATGTCCAGTGCAGTGTCTGGGATGGTCAGCAAAGATTAGATTCACCTTTTCTGGCGTCTCTGCTGCTGGGGCTGTTTGCAAGCCCAGCAGCTTTGCTCTACCGGTGGTGTCAGAGATATAGAGAGCCTGGGCAAAGGGCTGCTCCTTCTTTCCAGCTGCCTTGCTGGATGCCTCTCTGCTGAACTGGACCAAGCAGGGCCTTGGGGTCTTGGACAACTGCTCAGAGTTCTCAACTATTAAGCCAGCTATCTGTAACTATTTTCTTCTTCTGTGCACACCAGGACTACGAAAGACCAGATCCTAAGACCTTGTTTTGTACCAGCAAACCTTGTGATCAGATTCAGCCTGCCTTGTACAGACTGTCAGTTGTTGTTATGCAGTTCAGTTATTTCATCATCCACTTCGGTGGGAATGAGGGTCATTTCAACCCTCATTGATTGCGGCTGCTGGGTCATGGCTACCTTTCTAGACAAGGGAGAGCTGCAGCAATGATGGCCAGTTTTTTTAGGAAGTTTTCATGTAATTGTTATGTAAGCACGGGTTGATTATTCTTTCCAGCTTGTTTAATTTATGCATGATATTCACTGCTGTCATCTTTATGGCACAGAGCTTTAAGGCTGTGACTGTGAATAGTGCTGCACACTGTACATTTGTTTTGTTTTCCAGAACTACTGGAACAACTTGGTGTGTATTTTTATGCAGTTCTCATAGATGCAGATAGGTCTGTGTTGCTCTTCTACGTCTACTCTAGCCAGTGTACACCACCAGTATTTCAATTGCTGCTAGTCAATAACACTTATTACAGTAGAAGGAAAACCTTGATGATCTTCCTAAGTACTGTGCCAGGTGAATGGCAAACACAAGAGGTGTCTTGACTAGATAGAGGATCTTCACACATTTTGACAGATGCACTGCATACACAGAAAATGTAGTGGTGTTTTTACAGCCGTGAGAGTCTCACCCTCTGCATAAACACCAAACGGAACATACCCGGAATATTCAGCTAGAGGAACAGTGTGAATTCATTACAGATTCCTCCTCAGCATCTGCCTAGACTTAAAATAAGCAGATCCAGAGAGATTACTGCGTCAGAAGTAGGGAGAATCCTGCCAAAGGTGAATTGCCTCTTTCCTGAATGCTGCCAAGAAGTGGGTAAGACAACTCTACATGACTTCTATGATGCTTCTGCTTGGTCATGCAGCTAGTCTTAGACTGGGATGACCTTGAAAGGCTGATAACTCCCTCACTGGTGACACTGGAAGGCACTGGCAGAATGGTACTGACTTTGCTATAGCTGTTCCTGCTTTTTGTACGATTGATGGAGGTGAGCACTCTTAGCACTCAAATCTGGTGCCTGCAGGGCATCTGTTTTGCACTCATGTAAAATCTATATATAACTGTCAGCTGTTATTAACTTTTAGTTACGGTATATGTACAAGTAAAACAAGCTATATTGCAAATAGCATATTTGTGATGCACAGCTCTTTTTCAATACTTTTCAGGAGAAAGTCAGGACCTGGCTGAAGGTTTAAAGTCAGAACATGAACAGACCAAACTGAGCTGGGACTATCAGAAAGGGAAGAATGTTAAAAGGACCAAGCAAATTTTCCTGCTCTAGGAAAGCAGAGCATCTTATAAAACAACACAGGGAAAAGCCTCAAGGCCACACTGTACTCACCTAGCTTGCAAGGAAAGTCCCTGAGTAGCGCTGCCTGTCATTTATTTATATAGGTCTTGACATATTAGTAATGCTATGTAGAGACGACAGTCCTCAATTCTGCATGGGGAAGACAGATGTGGAGAAGTTTTTATAGCTGTTTAACAAATGCGGTGTGGAGAAGGAAATGTATTGCTCAGGAAGAGCACTTCGACACAGCTGAGACCTGGGCACAGCCTTCCTACATCCAGGTTTCATCCTCTCAAAAACCTGTGGCTTCCTTTTCACCCCATCATTCTCCCTAGGGATCCTTGCCTGCAGTTAAAGAGCAGGGCCTTCTGTTTCATTGCCAGAAACAGGTTATTTTGCTCTGTCCTAGTTTCAACCAAGGATGTGAGGGGGCAGAGCCTGAAGCTATGTGGTTGTGTCTAGGTTGTTACTGTACACCACCCAAATCCTTGCTGGGGCAGAAGTAAGGGATTCGCACCCCTCCGTCCCATGCAGGTGCACAGGACAATGTTGGGTACCTCAAGGTGTTTGCAGTCAGATTGTGGAAGTCTCACGTGACAACAGCACACCGCTTCCCTTCCCTTCCCTTCCCTTCCCTTTCCTCCTTGGGGAGCTGTTGCAGTGGGGTGGCTGCAACCTTTCCCTGGGAGACAGCCTTGGCCCGTGGAAGAATCAAGGAGACGATATTTGATAGATGTTT
>VYZQ01058402.1:51170-72762 GCA_013400655.1 Mystacornis crossleyi | reverse complement strand
ATATTTAGATCTCCTATTTTTTGGAAGCAAAATACTTTTTATTTCTAGTGCCAGGAAATAAAGACACGTCAAATGGAAAATACCTGAGTTTTTTCACGTAAACATATACAGGGCTTTGAGCTTTGGAACTTCTGAGAAACAGTTATGGTTTATAAATACAGTGAGTTGGAATAAGTAGCTGTGCAGTGAGTAGTATCATTACGTCATCAAGGAAACTCCTCACATAAAAAAATTAAGGACATACAGAAGTGTTTGTAGGGTCAGGATTTCAGAGCAAGTGATGAGTGCAGTGGAAATACCTAAACCAAAGAGGCAGGGTCCACATCTTTGATCCATGAATTACACAGCCCTTTGCATACACTGACTAATGACCATGCAACAGCCTTTTGTAACAACCATCACAAATATTTTGATAGTCCTTATTTTACAAGTGGTAAAGATCTGTTGGAGAAGGCAGTAATTGTTCTGATTTATGAGTGGCTCAGAGACATGAAGCGGCTGTGTCTGCTGCAAGGTAAGGAAAGGGCTTTGACACAAAACCTAAACCACGGTGACTTCTGTCAGTCTTTGCTTCTCAGTTAGCCAGCTGGCGGTGCTCCAGCCTACAGTGAAACTATCTAAATGTTAGCTATCTAGCCAAGGCTGCTGTTTGGGTTCTCCTTGTAGGGGATGAACAGACATGCACCAGCCTTCCTGCTGGTCTAGAATACCTAAGCTTGGGATGAGAGACAGCCTTACAGGTGTATCTCTCTCTGCACTGATTATAAATGGGTGACTCAGAAAAGACACTAAATCTAAGGGCACCTAAAACCAAGCTGAAGGAGTTTCCGTTCTTGCCAAGAAAGTTTTGACCTTGGATACTCCACAGCTGACAGCAGCCATGGAGCCCTTCAGAGCCTTTGGAGACATCTCCTGATCAGTGGGGCACAATGAGCTCAAAGCTGCCGCCCAAAGACACTCTGCGTCTTTAAGTGTTCTGTTTTCAGGAGCATCTAGAGCTTGAGCTCAACCTCTTTAAACCTGGGTTGTATGTCAAAAACGCAGTCTGGTCTTGGACATCTGGCAAGTATATGTGTATGCTTAATTGAGAGAATAAACATTCCTCAAAGATTCAGAGTCCTGAGATTGCAACCTTGACTTTAACCTTTTGGCTTTCTTCACATCCTAGTAAATGCAATCTATCACGCATACCACATTAGAGCCTACCCCCCAAAAAACTGGAACAGATCACAGTTCTATGAAGCTGAAAAAAAAATATTTGTGATAGGATTTAGAAATGTAAGATTACATCGTAATCCTCTCTTCAAAAAGAAAAATGAAAAGCTGAGAAAAGAAAAAAAGAAGCAAATTATTCCTGCTGTGGCATATGAAAACTAGAAGAATTTAATTTTCTGGTCTGTTTGTCCTAGCATGCTTCTCTAGGCTTGTCATCAGTTCCACTGGAACACAGGGAATGTAAAAGATATTTTAATACAAATTACTGAATTTGATTCATTCCATTCTCCTTATAAAATTGTCTGCTGTAAAATTATGTCTAATGTGAAACAGTTATATTTGCTTGCTACTCACTGTATTAATACCTATTAAAACTGACCACAGTAGCATGCACCCAGTTGTTGCAACATGCAAAAACCCACAAGATTTATTTCAATGTGTCTGGGGAGTGCCAAAGCATGAAAATATATTGAAATTTAAAAGGTCTAATGTAACTATTATATAGATCCTTCAGAGAACTGCCAGTCAACTCAGAATAGTGCAGTCGGCTATTTCTAAATATTGCAGACCTCTTATAAATCCGTTTTTGTAATGTTTCCTACATGAGTTACACCGATCACTGGAGTTTTTGACCTTGATTTCAAGACTTGCAATGTCTGTAGACCTCCTTAAGCACTGGAAGTTTCACAACATGAAACAAATTAATTTCAGAAAACACATCTAGAAGCAGCGGTAACGTCACCTTGCAAAAAAAGCCCTTATGAACAGTGTGTTTATCATCAGTATTAATTAAAGCCTGGCATCTGACCTCAGAGTTACAGACTATCCCAGTGCTGGCTACAGATCAGCCCATCTAGCAAAACAAACTCTTTAAGTAATACCACGTGAAAGACCAGTGGTCTCTAGTAGGACTGGCTTTTGGTGATAAGATCAGTGGGGAGGCGAACACGACTAACAGTATTTCAGTGCTTTGATATTCTGGTGATAAAAAACCTCAGACACTTTCTACCAACCTACACTCACCAGGCATGGCAAAGTGCCAGCTCAGCCCTTTCTCTTGATGGATAGAAGCAGTGCTGAGCATTGTTTTTCTTTTCACAAAATAACAAATGGTGGACAGAGGTTCATGACAGTGAGGTGATAAAGTGACAAGAGCATTTTCCTCCTGCAGGAGTCACAGCATCTTCTCATAGGAGGATGAAAATGGCAACCACAAAGTGAGCAAACCAGCCAATAAAGATTATTGCAGGCCTGCTAGCGTGCGGAGTGCTAAAAATTTGCAAACTTCAATCCTTCCTGCGTATAACATGTAGATCAAACTACCTCTTACTGCTTCCAGCTGTGGGAGGCTGAACATATGCAGCAGGAAACCTGCAGCTGCATGTAAAGGGAAGAAGGCACCCAGATGGTGTGTGCACAGATGGAGCGAGCCTGTGCTGACGGCACTGCCCCTCATCCAGCACCAGATGACACACGAGAGCTGCTGGGGAGAGAGAGACAGCTGTATGGGGGCACTACACTCCCTCCATGCTGTGTGGGGTTCATTTAGGCCTCATTTTGATGAATTTGGAGATATCCTGACCTTGGTCTGGCCTTCTGTGTTGGGGGCTGTATGGAGCACTTGCTCAGGGGAGCTGTGGTGAGGCATGTGGGGCGGATGGGGCTTAGTCAGAGGAAACCATGTAAATCTCAGCAGTGGCTAATTTGTGGCTTCATCCACAAATCATTTAGGCAGACAAGGGCACCCTACTTCCACTGCAAGGCTGTAAACACATATATGTTTCCTAATCCCCCTGCTCCTCCGGAACCCAGAAAGCATTTACTAGCCTGCCTGGAAAGTCTGCTCTGCACCTAGTAGCTCCTAAAAAAGTGCTGGTTTAAGAACGTGACCCCAGAACATCACAGAATCATCCATTTACACTGGAGGGAGCATCTGTAGACACCCGGCTCTGGCTCTGTGAATGAGGTTCACACTGCTCTTCTCTAGGACTTTCCCCATCAGCACTCTTAGGTACCTCTTGGCTTGCTGGCCTTTGAAGATCCCACTCTTTGCTCAGCAGATGTAGGGCCTGATGGAGTGAAGGGGACCCTAAACATGAGAAAATGCAACACCCAGAACCTTCTGCCAGTGCTGCAGCCGTAAATACCGTGCCTATGCAAGCACATAATGATGGATCTCCTTGCTGGGCTCATTGGCAGCGTGCTATGTTAATGTGATAGAGCAGAGTAGAGGACTGGTGAGAACAGGCAATGCAGAAATACAGGGAATGAAAGTAAGGGCATGAGATAGGAGAAATTCTGCTATCAACACTGGTAAATTGTGTCCATTGTTGTCATATAGAAGTGAAGACAGTGGGCAAAGGATGGGCTTCACTTCATTTACACTGTGCAGATCTTCAGATTAGGGTGACCACACCCAAACTGTTTGAAGGGAACGGTCAGTATTCCATGCTAACTCCCAAAATAGTGTTTGGGATATTGGTGGTTGGGCTGCACTGAAAATCTGCCAGGAAAAACACTGACACATTAACAATATACACGACTGAGTCTCAGCGCCCAGATATATTCCCAGGCATTGTTCAATTTATTGTCATGTGCTTTCCCTTTGAGATCTGGTCACCGTGTGGATTAGTTGATGTTTGTACCACTGCAATGTGCTAAATGCTACGTTTGAAAATACAGTCTTCTGAATATTGTTGCAGGAGGCAAAACAAAAGGAGCAGTAATTTCCTAAACTATATCAAACACAAAAACACTCACAAAATCTCTGGAAGTAAGACGTCATCATTTCTTCACATACAGCACCAGAGAAATCACTCTGATTAACTGAGCACTAAAAGAACTATTTAATTACCTGGCAAACCTAACAGTGGATAGAAACATCTTCCCTTTGAGCGACATTTTTGATACAGTCTCATAGCAAGGACATAAATACTCCCTGACAGCATTGTGAACAAAAAACAAAAAACAAACCTGAAAGGGGAAGAGAACATAACCTGTAGTGAGATAGAAATTGCCATTCAGATCAGTCAAATGCCTTCTGCAATCTTGTATTCTGCCTGACTGCTGTTAGCACAGGTACTTTGAAGAAAGGCGCAAACACAGTGTACCACTATGCAATGACTTGCCCATGGAATAGTTTCTGCTTAACTTCAAGGCATGCATTATGTCCCAGAGCATGACAGTTTATCGCAGCCTGTGTGACTCCTACATTTTTATCCTAGCTTGTATAAGAGTAGATGGGATGATTCATACACATCATTTGGTGCTGCTTTTAGCATTTGTGGAGGAAATGCTAACTGTTCCTTCTTACTCCTTTGACTGATTTTTACCACTGGAGTTACCATGGGGCTAGTGACAAAAGAGGCAGAGGCAGGTGCTCTGGCTTCAGCCTATAACACAACTAGATTTGGGTAATTTCTTCCAGACTTAAAAAAAAAAAATAAGAGCTGCAAAGGGAACTACATGGTATTAGCAAGGCCAGCCTTGTTTTTTAAATATGTAACTTGCGGGTTGAGCCAGACTTTATTTCTGTTTGTGTTGTGGCATTACACCTTGTGACTTTGATTTAAGTGGGGAGCAGGTGAGGGCTTTGGTGACTTTCCACCGGCTGGAGATTTCCCATCAGGAAGCCAAGTTCACCTGCTGGCTTCAGCTGTGAGCCTCCAGGCACCTCCAGGCTGTTACTTATTGACTTGGAGGCCTTTCTTGCCCCATGGGTGGCTTAACAAGTGACATTCCTCTGTTCCTGCCACCTCCTCTTACCCAGAGAGCCACACAGCTCTCAGGGCCCATTGATGTGGTCCCATCAATCCATCATCATGTAATGTGGTGTGGGCCCTGACACCTCCTCCCACCCTTCATGCCGGCTTCCTCACTGGAACTACAGACCTTGTTTCCATTTGCAAGCTTGGATCTCTGAGGAAGGAAGAAATGCTTTATGAGTCACCACTCTCAAGAGCTTTACACTTTGAGATGTAAATGTAGGAGGATATTGTTCAGAGGTCTCTCAGTTTGCTCTAAAAGCCTGCAAAATCTAGTGTAGAAACCAAAATCATGACTTTCTCTATTTGGCTATATGGAAATGATTATTGCAAAATGCTGATACCTGCAGAACTTTCCATGTAATTTTCACAGTTAGGAAACAGCAAACACAAAGCCCCTCAGCTCTAAGCTGACTCAAGAAATGAGTTTACATTTACCATTGTATGCTTTGCTCTTGTTGGTGCCAGTAAACTCTAAGCAAGTTGTCTACAATAGCAAATGCTTACATAAGTATAAATGACATGTTTTTACAAAGGATTCCAACATATTGGCTACATCAGAAGGGGGAATAAGTGGAAAAGATGACAAGAATGTAGTTTTTAAATGGCTTGTAGCAAAGGGAAAGTCCAGCTCCTAATGTACTGTGGAACTATATGGTAAAAAATAAGCTCTTGGGTTCCATTTCGTCTACAGATCAGGAGCACTAAAGATGCCACAAGAGAGGCCAAGAGCATTAGCAAACTAGCACAAGTACTCCACCCTTGGAATATCTGTAGATACAGTACTCCAAACCCCTCTGACAGCCCTCCAAAACCACTACAGGAAAGGTAAATATTAATAACGGCTACTAACATCCAGAAAGAGTAAACTGGGATTTCTTCTGGGTGATTGCTGATGCCTAAGACCATCTCAACAATTCCTTCTGTGACCAAAGTTGGAAAGAATTGGGGAAATTGAAAGAAATTCACTGAATTGAAAGAACTTCATTTTGAAAGAAATGAGGAAAACAAAGCCAATTCCAAACACTGAATTTAATCCCTGAAAAATTAGGAGTTTAAACAAAACAATAGCTGTTTCTCTTTTGATCTGGACTTGTAGATATCACTTGGTTGACTTGTTGGACAATTCTACTTCAGCTAAGAATGTCCATTCCCTTTTCTTTTCAGGAATTTTTAGCCACTGAGAATTTTAATGCCAAGGAAAATGCTAAATACTATGTCTATGACTGATGTGAAGAAGTGGAGGAGGGAAACGTCTCTGATTAATCAGCCTCATGTCAACTTTCTTGTTCTGTTTTAGCCTCCCTGCTCTGCTTGAGAAAGCAGCCGTTGAGGGTGCCAAACAGGTAAGATCAGAAGAGTTCCATATGACCTCCTTCAGTGATGGGGATTTATGGTAGAGGTTTATGGGGCTATATCAAAGACTGGCTAAGGGTGCATCTCGGTGAAGGACACACACGTGTTTTTGGGATGCTTGCTATGGTCAGACTGAGTGTAAGCCAGGTCTCGGATCTTTCTGCACAGAGGTTCTAGTGTTGAAGGCAGCAGTATTTCTGCTAGTTTATCAAGAATCAAAAAGGGGGTGCTCAGATCAGTCTCAGCTACACGCACAGAAGTGCTGGAGCCCAGCCTGCCCCAAGATAAGAGGGGCCAGTACTGAGGGAGAAGCCCATTGGTGCAGATAATGCTGTCATGGCATCACCCTTCATCATCAGCTGTGGTAACGAGGGACTGCTGGGGACAGTGGAAAGTTGGCAGAGTCCTTACACGGCTTCGTGCACAACACATGCTGCAAGGAGATGAATGCTAAATTAACTTCTCAAGCCAAACGTGGCCCTCAAGCTTTCAACAAAAGGCCTTAAAGTCCTCTTTGACTTAGGATGGCCAGAGATTTTATTGCTGCCTCTGCCAGATGTGACTTAATTTTTGATGGAATTTTGATTTTCAAAATGGCTCAGTCTTGATCATAGACAGAACCATAGAAATATTTGGATTTGAAGGGACCTTTAAAGGTCATCTAATCCANCCAGTCCAAGGAAATATTTGAATGTGATGTGCTAAAGAAGAAATTGAAGACCATGAATTACCGCCCTTCTCCCACTGTGTTGTTTGCTGATTTTATCATTAGATTACTGCACTGTGGTTTGTTTGAATGGCCAAGCTGTTACACTCACCCTACATGACTACACTCTTCTGAATGAAACATGTCCTTGATTCAGAAATCGTTTGTTTCACAAGGCGTGGGGCCTCCTCTGTCAGACAGCTGATGCAGAGTGGATCACTCAGCCTGCAGTATTGCTTTTATTTCTATGCAGGTCATAGATTTTAAGGACAGGAGTCACCGAGGACCCTTAAGACAATGTTCTTTTTCCATGGACCACAGGACTTACTGAGATCAGTTCATGCTTCAGATCCAAAGACAATGGTTGGAATAAAACAAATTTTTCTGGAAAAACTTCCAGTATAAACATTTTTTTAATCCATTGTGAGTTGTTCTGATGATGAAGTACTTTCTTACAGTAAATTACTTTTAATTTAAAATGTATTTTCAACCCCAGTCACTGGATCTTGTTTTGAATCTTTGTCTGCCAGACTGAAACAGTCTCTCCAGTTATCTGCTAACATATAGGTGGCTCTGGGTTGTAATCAGACCACCTTCTGGTTTGCTGGTCCCTTTAGACCTCTCCCAGGTACATTTTTCAGTCCAGCATATTTTTGTGCTTTGTTTGTGAAGAGTCTCAAGCACATCAAGACCAGTGTAAGATTCCTAACTCCCACCTGCTTCCTTTCTCCCACGATTCTCTCTCCCACAATTCACAGAAACACATATATAACAGAAACATCTTTAGATGATGAACATAGCCCTGCAGAAAAGTATTTTGAGACCAGAAGTTGACCTATTTTTGGTGCATCTGGCACATTCCCCATTGATTCTGCATCACCCTTGTTGCCTGATAAAAGTGTTATGCAGTACCAACTCCACTTTCCAGGATCCCCATCAGACTAACAGGTCTACAAATTACCTGGGTCATGCCATTTATCGTGCTAGCTTTCTCCCAGGCATCTGGAACTTCCCCAGTGTGCTAAGATTTATTTTCTATGACTTGCTCTTTTCTTTTTAGAGTGCTGGTTGCAGGTTACTAGGATCCTTGCCTGACTTTGTTATCTGCTGTTTGACCTCCTCTTTACTTAAAACTAGAACAAATACTATGTGATCACTGTTGGTTGACATGAATAAATGATTAGGGTTTGGGGTTTTGTTTCCCTGTATATAGAACAAAAATAAAATAAGCTTCATTTTTACATCTTTTCCTATTGGCAGTTTTACTGTTTTCATCTGGTAATGGAGACATGTCATTTTTAATGTTCTTTAGGTTCTGGAAATACTAAAATAAAATCCCCAAAATACACGAAAATACTCCTCAGGCAACAAGAGGCAACTTTTCTCAGCTGTGTTTGTCGTGGTTTTCCTTGTGACCTGTTTCCCCTTTTATCAATTTTCTCCAAAACTTACCTTCTAATTTATGTGTGTTGACATTAGGAGCTTTTTGCATTTTTTCTTGGGATCCAAGTACACATATACATAAGAAGTTTTACTTCCCTCCTGCAGTGGGCCATTTAATGAATGCAGATTCTTTTGCTGGGTGGGGCTTTTCTGGGTATCTTCTTAAGTATTATCCAATGATTCTCAATTATCATTCAGATCTTTCTGTTAATAAAGTCTTTCTCCTAGTTTAATTTCTCCCATCATTGTTTTTAGCTAAAATGATTTTTTTTCTTTAAAGCACAATTAAAATTCTTTATTGGCTTGGACTTCATTCTGTTTGGAGATAACAATAAATATAATCCCCTTGTCATCAGTTATACCCAAGCCATTGCTAATTGTTCATTTTTTTAATTTAGTCTCTCTACTGGAGTAAAGACAAGATCTAATGTAGGAGATTTCCTAGTTGAATGTAGCACTGAAACTGTTGTCTGTAACATGTGCAGTGATAGCCTCTCTTTTATTTAGTACAGAAAATTTGGGCTATTTCACAAAGTCAAGCTACAGAAAAGACAAAAACCCTGGCAACAAAACAGGTCAAGGAAACAGCCCAGCTTCTTTGCACAGCTGGCTATATTCTGAGGAAACATCCTCCTGGTCTCTCTGAAAACCAGTCCGGTAATACTTTACAGACTCTAATAGAAGTAGCACCTTCAGCAGCTCATGACATATCACCATCACGCAGTACCTTCCTTCAGCAGGGATTCAGAAGATGCACAAGCTCCTTGTTTGCCTAAAGGGATCTCCTCTGATGCCAAAACCAAAACAGTCTGGCTGCAGGGACATCACAGAGCTTCTGGGTAAAATGGAGGCTTAATGCACAGTGCACCCAGTTTGCCCTTTATTGTTACCAAGATAACAAAAAGGATTAAAAAGGAGGATTCACTTGAGAAAAAAGTTTGCAAACAGAACACTTAAAAAAATGTCCTCTGGGTGTCTTTATCTGCACAGCACAGAGAGATGAGGTAAATATAATTGTTGCATATGAATGGAGGAAGAACAAGTCCTGAAGCTCGCTTTGTGTAAAAGGGATTCACTGTTAGCTTTCTCTGGTCCACCAACATTGCATGGCATTCTCTCAGTTCCATTTTTAAAAGTTCAGGTACTCAGTATTGCAAAAATTGGTATGATTTTGTGCCTCAAATTTCCCAATATTCTGTGTTGTGCTCTTAGCGCTGTGGTGAGGAGTGATGCATTATCTAAAAGATTATCCTAACGTAAATCTGCATGTGATAGGGAGGAAATATTATTCCAAAAGACTTAGATGAAAAGCTGAGCTTTCAAATTGACATTGCTCACACCTACTTTTAGTACACTACCAGCATCTACAGTGCTCACCTATTCCACAAAGCCTGAAAAAAGTAGCAAACAGGTCTTGCATGATGATTTCATTTTTTAAAAGAACAGCATTTTTAAACATCAGTCTGATTTCTGCAAACAAACACACATGTACACTTAAACAGTGTACCAGATAGTTTTCTGATTTTGACTTTAGCTTGCAGCATGCTCGATGTATACAAGACCTTTTCCTCCTTGGAAGTCTTTGCCAGACAATCCTGGAGAATTCAGATTTTGTTGTAAGATGGTTTTTCCCTTTTAACTATTTAATCTGTCTTTCTTTTCTTTCTTTCTTTCTTTCTTTCTTTCTTTCTTTCTTTCTTTCTTTCTTTCTTTCTTTCTTTCTTTCTTTCTTTCTTTCTTTCTTTCTTTCTTTCTTTCTTTCTTTCTTTCTTTCTTTTCTTTCTTTCTGTGTGCTGGCACTTGCAGGAGCAGCCTGTGTTTGCACTGTAGGCCACCAGCTGCTGATTCAACAAGGCAGGAACACAAACACACAGCCTAACTCACACACACGCACACACAGAGCTCCACAGGAAAGTGATTGATGACCAGTTTTCATGTCAGAACTGTGATATTTCTGGCTGAACAACTTTCTACCTTTTTTTTTGGTACAAAAGCCATGGCATAAAGATAAGAGACAGAGCACTTAAGACATGTTTACAAAGATTAAACCACTGACTTGGCTTTAGTTAAAGTAAATTCTCCTGCTTCCCACTGTGCAATGTAGGTTTACAAAGGGAGGACTGGCAAAGGTTGCTTCGTCTTCTTTTCTGGCACTGTCTGTTGGCTCCAAACCAAATGCACAACTTAAACCACATAAAAGGGCAGCAAGGTATTAGCACTTTTGAGGAGTTCAGCATCTGACACATTCCTAATCTGCCTGGGTAAGTTTTTGATCTGAGCTGCTGCACTGACTTTATAATGACAGGGCAATTTAACAAGCCCAAAATTCAAGATTCTCTCTGGAGCCCAGGAGTTACCAAGCCCAGCACTCAGCCCCTCTCTGCTCCTGTTGTCACTGCCTGCTGCCCAGCTTTCCCCTGGGGCCAGGGAGGTGCAGGGAACCCCCAGACTCCCTGTATTATAGCTCGAAATGCTCTCATTTTGCCCAGGGTTGAGACTACAGTAGATCAACCTGAGAAGGGATTTTAGGAGGTTATGAAAAGGTAAAATTGCACAACTGCAAACCTTCAGCATAGAAGACAAGGTTTCACTGAAGGCAAGGTGCTGTCTGCTCAGACAGTCCCTGGAAGGAGAGGGCAGCAGAACAACCATGGCACAGCAGGGAGGAGGAGGAACTGTAGAAAATAATAGGGGATGGCAGAAACACGAATATCAAGAGAACAGATAAAAAAATAACTAGGTAAGGCTCATAGAAAAAATGTATTTAAAGATCTTGAGTACATCTAGAAGTTTGTATTACTGTATTTGTATTAGTGTTAGTGTGGCACGCTATTACGCTCCACTTGCAGAAAGGGATTGTCTTGGCTATGGCAAGAGAACAAGAAAGGACAAATGTCATGTCTACCTCCAAACAAATTATTTATCTCAGAATTCATTATTGCAGGAAATAATTATTTCATAATAGTAAATATGAACATGGAGAAAGGAAAGGAATAGAACAACAGCCTTTCACTTTAGTTTTTGTCTCTGGTGAGGAAAACAGTCTTTGAAGTCAGCTTTGGCGAGGTGCAGTCCAGAGGACGACATGGTGGGGCAGGAAGTCTGTACTGAAAGAATACTGTATTGCCAGTCAAAGTGGAATGACATATGGGATAGGTGCAGCACAGCCGCACCAGGTTTAGTCATATTCAATATTTTTATTCATGCCCCAGACGATGGAACAGAGAGGATGTACAGATGGCAGCCAGCAGGGAAGGACTGTCAGGAGTTTGGAAGACAGGATTAGAATTCAAAATGATCTTGGAAAACCAGTATTTTTAAGGTCTAACAGGAAAACATGCTACTCTGGAAACAAGCTTGCAGATTCTTTCTCACACAGGCAATAACTGACTGTATAGTGCAGGATGGAACAGCTGCCTGGCCAGCAGCTCTGCAGAAAACTGTCTAGAGGTTGTAGAAGATCACAAGCTGAAGAGCTATTTTGTGTTGTTGCAGAAGAGGATAGCCCCAGACCAGCAATGTATAAGCGGAATTACACCCTGTCAGGCACATAACCAATTTTCATCCTTGCAAGGTGACTTTATCTGTGTGCAGCCTGGTAAATTGCTCTCCAAGAAAGATGTGATTCAGCTGTACTAAGTTGAAAGAACAGCAAAAGGGCTAATTAAAGGTCTAGAAAAGCAATGCAGGAGAAAATTTGAATTATAGACTTGCTTGAGTAGGGAGGACTTTCTGCCATGACACAGGGTGACAAGAGACAGACGTAGACTAAAGGGAGGCAGACTGAAGTTAGAGATCAGGAAGCACTTTCCTAATGCTAAAGGGAGATCATACAGGAACAACTGAACCATGGCATGTCCACCAGGGTTGGCTTTTGAAATGCTATCTGAGATGTAGCTGAGCCTGGCTGACAGTGGAGAGATGGTCCTACAAGCCTATAAATGGGATCAAATGGCTACATCCCAGCCCAGTTCCTCAGGATACACCCAAACCACATTTTCTAGATCACGAAATTGCCTCTCAGCATTTACCCCAGGGCAGGAGAACACCTCACTGGAAGGACCCAAAACACAATCATGGCTTAAAGTGTCTCATGATCTACCATCTTCATAATTCTGGCTTCTGAGACCTGTCCTTTAACACCCAGCTCCTCATCTTTGGGATACAGGGAGCTGGGGTCAGTGCTAGAGGGTCTGAGGATCTTCACAGGGACACTGCAAGCCTGGGAGGCATATTTAATGGTCTGGTGGGTCCGGCTACTGCCATAATCACTGGGCTAAGCTCATTTCATTAGGAATAGAGGGAAATACATCTTACTTGGCAAAAAACCCCACATGTACTCCAAATTGACACGTGAGTCAGAACCAGAATAAAAAGAATATGACTAATAAGATCTCTCTTCTAATCCCATACATTGTGACCTCTACTACAATACATATACCAGGCAAACAGTCCCTGGGAACCCGTTTTCTTTAGAGACAAGAAGATTTTGAGTCAAAAGAAATTAAAAGCAGGCGTAGGGTACAAATCTAGCAACAATCTCCAAAGAAACAAACCGAAGAGAAATTTTTACTTTTTGAAGTAATTCTCCCTCTATTTCAAAGCAAAATGATGTTTTAACATCAATTTTCAACCAATACTGTTAGTGCATACTGGCAACAATAACCATTTATGTCACTCAAAAAAAAATAATCCACATAAAAAAATTGCAGACAATCAGTGAGTTAGAGTCTTGGGGGATTTAAAAGGCATGGCATGGAACCATCAAAATTCATAAAGGAGTAAGTGTGCTGTAAGACTTTTCAGGGGAGGTACAACACACTCTGCTCACACTCAAGAGCGCGAGTGTGGCACAGCCAGCTGGGTTTTTAAATGCCTACCATTGTGGTTTGCTCCATCCATCAGTCAGTCAGCTCCCAGATAAAGTTTCTTGCAGTATTCATTTCTGGGCCTTAATGCTCTTCAGAACCAATGAACTGTTGATTATGGGGGTGCCTCAGACTGTCAGAGGGTTTCTTTTACCCTCATTACATGGCTTAGATGTTGGTGGGAAATAAGCAGATAGAACAAACAGAGGAAACATCTAAAGACCATGAAAGGGCGTATTTTCAACATAGACTCCTACACAGCCCTTTTGCAGAACTTTCAGGCATGTCTATTTGCATTTGGCAAGTGGGTGAATGAACAGAGAGATGACATTTTATACAGGCATTTGCAGTTACTTCTTTGTTGTACACAAAGAGGTTGCACAACCATGCAATTTTCCACACACAAAATGGATGCAACTGAAAATTTTTCAGGTGCACTTTAAAATGCTGTTAAAAACCTCCATATGACTCTTTCAACATGGAATTCACTGTTCTCACTTCCACTTCTTTCTTACCTCACATCTTTAGCCAGAAACATTAAAAATACACAGAGCTCATAGAGAAGCAGCAGTCTCAACTCTCAATCTCCATGTTTGTCTGTGTTTGAATAAAATGTTTAATGTTACTTGAGCTGGCGAGAAAGGTGGGGGGTTGTGTGTGTCTTAGTAGAAATTAATGTTTTGGTTGGCTGGACAAGCTCAGGAAATTTTTGTAGTGAGCCTGATGAGAGAGGATGTTTGGCAAGATGTTTTCCAACAGCTGGTACAGGTGAAGGATTAGGGGGAAAAAATGCTTAAGAGCCTTTTCCCTAAATTTTCTGCCTTGTACCCTTCTTAGATGTACAATCAATTTTAAAGTCTCATGCAAATCTCCCTGAAATCCATGGGTCTCTTTCCACTGGTTCAATAACACTTGAAATAAATGCTCCAGATGCTGTGTTGGTTATTAAAAACATTTTGACATTCCTCCCTGCCCTCTTAAACACAGTTATTTTGGGAAGAAGCAGCAGATACTGGCCTCTCTATGCAGTCTGAACTCAGAGAAACCACCCAGGTCTCTCTGCCCATTGCCAGGACTCAACAATGTGTCAGGGTTCCAACATGTTAGGTGATGGGGTGACTTGTCCCACTGTTTCCCACTTTCTGCATGGGTGAGGGGTGGGGGAAGAAAGGCGGTGGAGGGCACAGACCTTCAAACTGCCTGATGACAGAGGAGGTATAGAGAGGGGAACAGGCTTGGATATAGTGTGTTGTGCTTTGTGGGACATGGAGTGTGGGGATGGTCCTTAACTGGTGCCTTTGCCTAAGGCTCTTAGCTAAAGAGTGCATGATGCAGAGAGAGAGCAGGATCAGCCTCTAAAATTCAACATAATTTGTTTACAGAGAGTTTCCAGCAACTGTCTTCACCCCATTCACTCAGCAATACAGCTCCGCTACACCATAAGTGTGTTCATACAGAGTATTTGGTACCCATAATATATAGATACTTCTGCAAAGTGAACATTTACTGACTCCAGGATTGCTTTTGTTTAGTTCATTATGAAGGTCAGCATTATTATAAATCTACACAAATTGAAACTATTTTGGCATGGCTCTGACATTTGAACCAAGTTAATAAAAACAATGATATATAGTATTTGGGTATCATTTAATCTTAAGAAACCGTAGTGAGCACAAAGACCAAAATAAACTCTTGCGACACATGTTTATTCACATATTAAGATTCCCTGAGACTGTTCTACATTACTGACTTTCATATGCTTGGAAAATAAGATGGCTTTTTCATATTCATGCTCAGTGAGTGAAAATACATCACTCAGGAGACCATCTGCTTCTCTCTGGAGTGTGCGTCTTGACCTTAACACATTGGGCTGCATACAGACTCTGAGGGGAAAAGATGTATTTGGGTGCTTCAGCACAATCTTAAGAGCATGGATAATTCAGTCAGCATTCAGAGGATTCAATGTTCGTTCAGCTGCTACAGCAGCCAAAATTATGGGAGATGATTCAAGTTTTTGTCTATCTGCTGTGGTACGAGTGTTCTGCCACAGCCTGTTTGCCATTTTATCCCAATTCATTTACACAAGGCTGTACCTGGGTCCCCAAGAAACAGATGACGGTTTTGCCACTGACTTCCCTGTGATCACAATTTAGCCTGTGGCAAGGAAAAGAAAAAGAAAAGAAAAAAAGGAAAAAAAAAAAAAAAAAAAAGAAAGGAAAAAAAGGAAAGAAGAAAAATAGAGGCAGCAAGTCCATCTGGAGAGTGGCAAGCTGCCCACCACCTCGGTGCCCGCAGTCAGCACAGCCAGAACAAAGGCAGGAGAGGAGAGAGCTGTGGTTTGGATATGCGTTGTTTTCATCCTCCTGAGGGCTCCCCAGGCTCCTGGGAGGACACAACACCTCCTTGGGCAGCCTCTCGGGAGGGAGCTGTTTTCTCTTCCATCAGTATAAATGGAGAGCTACAAGAGGCAGCCCTACAACTTCTATGCTCTCCAAGTGGCTGCAGGATTAAGATGAAGTTGTGGCTAGGTTGGGGTGGAGGAAAGACTCACCTTTATCATATCTTGCAGCTTGGAGAGTCAAGGTGTTTTGGCTGGTGCGGCTGTGCGAAGAGGGGGAGCTCAAATGCTTTTAATGTTTTCAAAAGCTGTATAACTTCCCAGGTTTGAGTCCTAGAAGGAATTTTGAAACAGGTTACTGACAGATGCCTCTCTGCTGAGAACATGCCCTCTTCTTCCCGAGTTAAGACAACTACAAAAGAGCATTTTAAGAGGAACGGGATGCAACAGGAAAAAAAAGTTGTCATGCCGAAGTGCTCCCATGGAGATTTAAGGGCATAGAAACCACAATGTGCAACACAAGCCCTGATAACCTGCAACAAATTAATTCCTAACTCAGGGTTCACAAGCTGAAGCTGAGCCAAAGCAGGGTTTTCCCAGATGAGGTGGCTTCAGCACAGGTACATACACTGTAGATAGCTCCTGTATCTAGCAGGAGGAGGAGACATGGTAGCATCATCTGCAGAACCCTCCAGGAACTTGAAATATTCAGTAGCAGTTCCCTGCTGCCACACCTGCACTGTCTGGTTACCTAAATCAGGGTAAAATTTACTTGAGCAACTTGCACTTTGTCAGGGCAAAATTATTACTCATGACTGCTGTGTCAGCATTGCTTCAGGTCTAGGCTGTCATTTGACTGTCTCAGGACAAAGATACAGTTCATCTGCCCTGAAACCACTTCTTTGAGGTCACAGCAGCTTGATGTGAACTGTGCATGCAGTGCAACACAGAAGTAGAAGGGCTTTATGGGCGAGAGAACACAGATGAGAAAACTGGTCATTTTATCCTGACTCAGGGTGAGGGTCCAATCTAGTCCCAGGACAAAATTAGGTAAATGCAGCTACCAGTGTCAGTGAGATAACTGCTCATAGCAACTACCTGCTTGTACTGAGGTGATGCCCTAGGTGTGCATCTAGTGCCCTAGGTTTCAACGCTTATATTTTTCAAATTCTGTATCACCCAGTGTGTAACTCTGAATTTCCTTGTAGCTCGTTAGCTGCTCTCTTAGGCCAGATAGACACAACAAAGCTTCTCTGAGACTGCTATTCAAGGACACTCAGACTGTCCTAGGCCCAAAAGGTGTAATCTAGGACCAAAAGAGAGGTGGAGAAATTGAAGAAATGACATCATTAGCTAAAGTTTTAATTGGTGAATTTATGCTGATATGCAAATGGACCAAACCTATAACAGTGTGAAGAACTTGTGACTCATCATCCATCTTGGGGTCCATTTTGGAAGTAGCCTCCAGCTCTCCAGGGTGGTACCTTTGAAGGCCTTTCAAATAAATACCTACCTTTATTCCCTTACTCTTGTCTAGTCTGTTTCTAGGTAGCCACTCAAGACATCAAAGGAAAGAAGAAAATTAGAGGCAATAAATCCACCAGGCAGTGGGTTTTGTTCCTTGTATACGTGCTCAAATGAACCTTGACTCTTGCCCATGGTGTCATGAAGAGTCCCACAATCCCACAGGTACTGAGGAGTGTGATCAAATCCCATACATGCGTGAGATGACCACACTTCCCAAGTGGCACAAGGAAAATGATAGCAGGAAAAGGCACCCCTCTCTGAGTCACAAAAAGGAAGTCAGAGGGTGAATGTCTTCTTGTATGAGCATTCACAACGGCACATGGGATCTAGAGGAGAGGCACATTCAGAAAGAGAGCCTTAAAGATATAGATGGGGGGCACAAAAATATCTGGCAGTCTGTGAGAAGCCCAAAGGAACTAAAGCCTTAATTGGTAATAGTTAGGGTGAAAGACTGCTTTCTCCTGATAAGAAAACAAAGGAAAAAGATGAGCTGCACAGACAACACACAGCCTTTGGAAAATAAAAACTATAGATTGAAATATCAACAAACCAAAAAGACTGAGACTTTAGAAAACTGTGTGAATGAGATGGGAGAGGCTAGTGTTCCAGTGGGAGACCACTGGAAATGCTGTCACAAAAGCTGCATGGCAGTAGAGGAACACTTGGAAAACACTCAGGTACAAAGAACAAGAGATAGTTTGATAAAGACCCGGAAAAGTCTTGGAAAACAACACATGGCAAAGGTCACATGCTGCTAGGCTCACAAGATGATATTTGTGGGGTGAAGGAGACAGAGCGGGAGGTGCTCCTCAAAGCATCTGACCAAGGAGGGGGCATGGACAGTGTCAGCCACAAGGATCTTGGACATGTGGGAAAAAAAGGAGTTTCTCCACATTTCAAGGCACCTCTTTGACATGGAAAGAGGCTTTGGCTTTGCGAAATACCAGTACACAGCCTGCCACCCCCACGCTCATAACCCAAGGCCTGAGATGCGGCAGGAGGTGCCCGTGCAGGTGCTCAGCTACAAGCACAGTATCAGCCATAGCAGGATGGAGCACCTTGCTGTCACCCCCGCAAAAGGACAGTGTCAAAGGAGAAAGACTGATGACAACTTTTCAGCCCACAGAGCAGTTCGGAGCCAATTCCCAAAGCCAGAAGTGCTTTGGGAACCAGAAGAAGGTCTCAGGAAGGGTCCAGAGCCAGGTTTTAATAATGTCCTGCCATACTGTTAAAAACAGGGGGGGTAAATTCAATCAAAGACTTTGTGAACTAGTTTTGTTGATTGGGTGGCTTGAATCGATTCCAGGGTAATGGCAGGTCTGTTGCCTGATTGTGCACAGGAGGGACTGAGAAGAGTCAGAACAGGCTGGAATATCTGTTTTCCCAGTGCAGTGTGCAGAGCCAGAACCTGTCCATCCGGAGACACTCTTTACTGAGCAAACAGTAGCAGAGTATCCACGTTAAATCAGAGGGACAAATCTTGGCAAGGTTGGCCTGCTCTCTCTCTGAAGTTATGTGGGCACATTAAGGCTTTCAGCACTTAACTTGGGAACAGAACAGAGAATAAATATCCAGGGGCCACAAGGGCATAGCCGTGGGATAGAACTGACCCAAATCTTCTTGTTATTTTTGTTGCTATTGTTTTTCTATTAGTTCCTATTACAGCATGTGAAGGGTCTGTTCTCGACCCAACAGCAAAACTGGCCTCTTTTGAAAACCAAGTCCCACATGACTGTCAGGAATGGAAAGCTGTTGTATGGGTTAAAATTTGTGTATTGACATTACAGTTTTGGAAAATTTTAGAGATGGAATGAACCAGAGCTGGCAGGGTGTGGGAAGGAGAGAGGGGAAAGAGTTAAAAAGGTTACAGAAGTGTAGATATGAAACTGAGGAAAGTTAAATATCACAAATCCCATTTGATAAAATGTAGAAAGTATTCTTTTTTGGTTTCTGATTTCATTTCCCATTTGAAGTTGAACTGAACTACTAAATTGTTATTGCAGGAGGTAGGTCAGAGTGTGCAAAGGAATGCAAGAAGGAAATACCCTCCAGATTATATGGCATCATCAGTCATTAGCCATAGTGAGGTCTTCTCACTGCCTAGTGTGCAAATTAATTCAGAATAGATTTTGAACTTGAAAAGCAGGGTGTGCTCTATTCTAAAATGAGACACAGAAACATTAAAGAAAGAGACGAGTTAAAATGATCTGCAGACGGCTCCCTGTGGCCAGGCCAATAGGAACATTCAGCATAGAATTAGCTTAAAATTAGCCCTTGTTTTCGTTCAGAGCTGGTACGGCTCAGAGTCATTAGCCACCAGGCTCTCTGTCAGCTGCTGCAGGACCTGCTGAAACCTGGGTCTGGCATTTCAACGTTCTGGTGTGCTAAGCTTCTTTCTACAGAACAGGGAAGTTTTGCAATAAGTCTTTGCAAAATGTTGTAATAATGAAAACTTTAAAAATACACAGCTGTTTTGAAAAACCCTTGTAACAAAGACTCCTTTGAGATCAGCTCCATCCAGGCTCCGTAGTGGATGTGCTACCATCAGTGCTCTCAACAGAGACATTATGCAGCCTAACGTTCCCTCTGTGCCTCTCTGACCCCACGGGTCCCCTGCCTGGACCTTGTTCCTTTCAGGCGGTGCTGCCTGCTCAAATCCCTGCTTCAGTCCCTTTATTTGGGAGCCAGAAACTGCTTACAGGGGTTAGGCACATTTGTCCCTTGGGATGACCTCTTCATAGGGCTATTTGTCCTGTGTTGATGCTGCTGTGGCTTAAACAGGACAAGCTGGTGCATCATTTTGGGTGAAATTTAGCTGCACATGAGCTGGGTAATGCTGAGGAAAAGAAGTCCATGAGACCTACAGACCCCTGGGCCCTCACTGTGTTGATTCAGCCTTCCTCCATAGGCAGCAACATGTTTGCATGCTGTGAGCACTGTACAGGGTGCTGCTGTTCCTGAAACCTATGTATTGGTGGTTGCCATCAAGCTTGATTCCTAGATCATTGTTACTGACAAGTGTTTAGTGGAATCCATATTCCAAAGTGAATAGCCTTTGGGGATTTGAATAGTTGAAGGGAGTTCATTGTTGTAAATAAGGTAGTGCCTGATGAGGAAATCTATTTAAGGTGCTTTTATTAGCAGAGAGAACATGGGGATTCAGCTTTTCAGCATTACAAGTATTTCCCTGAAGTGATCATTAGAAGAAAGAACTCCTAGATTCTCAAATGCTGCTGTCTGTACATAAGCTATATTTCCAGTAAATTTTAATGACAAAAGAAAGCTGGCCAAGGCAGTTCACAATGGCTTTCACTCTCCTGGGGAAGCCAGGAGGAATTTCCCATCAGTTTGAGCAGGCGGAATTTCCCATGAGTTTGGCTCCTCACGTCCTATGCTGCTGTATCGCTTTGCCTTACTGTCAAAGATGGGTGAGGTGGGAATCACAAACCTGTCAGGAAGGAGTAGATGGGGAGGAACCCGCCTGTCCCAGACATCCTGAGGATAAAACTCTTGTGTTGCTCTTCTGTGGTTCTTCTTCAGGGTCCTGAACACAAACCGGGTAAGAAAAAATGTGGTTATACTCAGTGGAACTAAAGCCCTGTCTGGTTTAGTACCCCATCTCTGAAAGTGGTCAGATGCACTCCTCAGGAGAGAGAACAGAGGAAGCATATACCATTCTCTCTTGAAATGCCCTGCCAGACTCACCATTCTACATCCCAGGGACTTCCAGCCAGGAGACCAGACGACACTGTCTCACCAAGCACTGTGGTGGGTGCTGACTTGAGGAGCTGTTGGACCAGGCTTTCAGGGGGGTACACACTCTGTGTGACACTGAGTCATCAGTGGTAACATTTCACTTGTGGCTCCTGTTTTTTTCATAGACAGAAGACTGGAAGAGGCTCAGCTTCATCTGATCCACCACACTGCTGCAGCAGTAACGAGTGTATTACCCCTGACAGATGTTATTCTCACCTGCTCTTGAGGCGAGCAGAGGGGAGAGCCACAGCCTCCCTAAGCAGTCTGTGTTTCATCACTCTCAGAGTTGGGAATTTGCTTTGTAACATGGAACCCAAATATTCCATGCTGCAAATTAAGCTAAATTCCTGTTGACCTTTTCCTGACAGCTACAGGGAACCATTTCAATCACTAGTCTCTTTGTTGCAGTCTTTGCATTCTGGAAAATGTATCACATCCCCCTTTGTCTCTTCTCCTCCAGAAAAACAAACCCCATTCTCTCAACCTTTCTTTGTAGGTTATGTTTCTTAAACCTCTTCTTGCTGTCTTTTGGGCTCCCATAAGGGTGTTTGCTTATTAAAATAGAAGCTTAATTTTACAAAGGTTGCTATGTTACTTGGCATGGCAGAAAATAATAACA
>VYZQ01058402.1:4427-25502 GCA_013400655.1 Mystacornis crossleyi | reverse complement strand
ATTTGAAAAATAAAGAAGGTAAAACCTAAGGCATCAGACAGGACTGACTGGAGACATCTGCCTACCATGATCTAAGCATGAGACAAGGAAACGTCACTCAGGAGCGAGAGTGGCCGGGTCAGCGCAGTCCTTTGCAACTCCATGGAAAGGCATACAGTGGTCAGGGAGAGAGAGAGAGCACTCGGTCTGACTCAGAGCAACACATCTTTTAGAGCATTAAGAGATGATGTAGGAAGTTGAGACTGCAAGTTGTCGACAATGAATACCAGACGGCCGATGAGGAGCTGCCAGCTCATCAAGGACCTGACTCAGCAGACGGCTCTGCTTTCTGCAATTGCTGTGCCAAGGGTTTGTTGCTCCCACACTACATTGCAAGCCTCAAAAGCCAGAGCAATCTTTCTTTTTTTCTTTTTTCTTTTCTTTTTTTTTTTTTTTAACTGAGGGATATCCTAAGACAGGGTCTCCTAAACTGGGAGGGCAGAAAATAAGTGGTGAGGGAGCTGAAGGGAATCATGACTCCAGGACTCCCTGTGCTTCATGTCCACCTACAGACACACAACAGTTCTACAGGCATCTGTGATCTGTAAAACAGCTGCTTGCCAGTCATGCCCCAGGCCAACTACTGTGGAAACCCTCCTGTGGCAGCCACAGTGCCTGTGCTCCTCTTCTGCTCCACCTGCCTGGTGCTGGGCAAAGGATCCCTCCCCGCAGTCAGAGTGGGCAGCGGCAGTCCTTTGCCACCCACCTGCACATGGGAAGAGAGAAAGCCACCCAGTGCACAGACAGGGGGGAAAGAGAAACAGGAGAGGGCTTTAATAGATGGTAGATTACAATAGATGGAAGAAAATGGCGATAAAGCGAGCGAAAAACTTGCTGAGTGGCACCGTAAGAAGACAGCAAAGGGATCAGCTGTTGGTGGCAGTTTGCATCTCCCATGAATGGCAAATAAGCATCCTATTTGCCTCCCTGCTTCCTGCCAGCAATGCCCAGGCTCTCAGACAATATTTTATTTGCACTTTCCACCAGTAGGTGAGCACTGGTTGGTCCCATGGGAATATAAAGCTCTGGAAATGGGTTTGCATTACTGCCTCTATTGAAACAGCTGAAAAATGTGGACTTTCCATGTTACATGAGAATTCTGATGCTAATAAAATTTCTCCTCCAAGCTAGAGAGACAAGACTGCCACAGATCATTGTTCAAAAGGAAAGAAATTAAAAAGATCTAGCTTATTTATTCCAGAACAATTTATTGGGCTGTTCCCTAAGGTTTGGACCACAGGGTCCAAGGCACCCATCAGAGCTGCTGTAGCACCCAAGGTATTGGCACAGCTAATAGCCTGCTGTGAGCTCCCATGGAATGAATCTGATTCCTGACGGAAATCTGCCTGTTTACACAGGGACACCTGTAGGTCTCCTCAAGACTCCTGCAGTAAAATGCTTATTCACCCACTCCAGGTGTTTAATCAGAAAGTTTATTGGTGCATTAGTCACAGTCTCACCTGCAGTATTTGGTCGACTTTTATTATCTGTTTTGTTTTAGATTGTTCATTATAAACTTTAATGCCCCAGAGATAAACCTTCAATCAGTGTACTACTAAAGATAAACTATTAACATGTTCCTCTTAAGAAGCAATAATAGGGTTAAGTATTTGCATGGCTCATTTATTAGAAAAATGTGTGCAAGTAACTTGAGGAGGTTTCAGTGTGTTACTTTTTATGAGTTAGATTCAATCAAGATTTCTCCTGGTTTCAAGGCTGCAGTAATTGTCCAAGGCTGATCAGCTGCCCCAGCCTTGGTGCCCAGCCTGCACCAGGCTGATGTGACTTCTCATGGCAGCTGAGCACGCACGGGGTCTGTGGCCCTGCTCAGCCACCACGCAGCCAAACCCAGCAGGTCTCCAAACCAAGGACTCAAAAAGACATCCCCAGGACCCCGTCGGCCTCTTTGCCACGGCGGCGGTGTGCTATCCCAAATGGATCCTCAGATGGGCCAGGTCAAGTGTCAGGGAGCGCCAAAGGTGGATTGAAAGACCCCAGCTCCTCAAGAGCACCAAATTTGTCTGACGTGGGCAGGTGACATGGGAAGCTGTCTCACTGAGTGCACCCCTGGATCTTCCACATGGGAAAGAGTCCTGCTCAGCAAGCCTTGCCATTGACCTAAATGCAAGCACTAGAAAGTGGACTTCTCTCTCTCTCTCTCCCCCACCCCAACAGATTTTTCTTATTTCTAGACAAGATTTATTTGACCTGAAATAATAATTTTTATTAGCCTAGATGTATTCATTCATTCCCATTTTTGAACTGAAATCTTCTTAATTTGGTGTTTAGAAGATGTTTTCAGTTAGAGACTGACTCGTTTTATTTATTTCTTTTATTAGAACTAAGCAGGCCAAAACCAAGATGTTCTATTTTGGATTAAATAAACCATTTCAGGTTGACTACCCCCTCTCATGTACTTGAAGTATGAAAAAGAAATAGGCTTTGTTGAAACAAAGATAAATGTATAAAACACTTTCTGGCCCATTTTTCACACAGCTGCAGTCAAAACCTCTCCTACTTGGATTAACTCTTCCCACTTCTTCACACAGCCTGCTCTATATCAAGCACTCAAACAGAAGATGTAAAAAACATCTTCAAGTAAATAAGAGCTACCTGCCAGCTGCAAAACAAAACACTGGAAAGCAGAAATGAATCCCTTTTTAATCTGAAACAGAAATTGTAAGCCCTGAAATTTCAGCATGTGGCCCCACCCTTAAAACTGCCGGTGCTGGCTCTGCTTTTGGTAAACTGAGCCACAAACAGAGAGCCTTTGGCAAACCATATCCCTGTGGAGTAAATGCAGTGTGAATGACATGGGGGACCATGCCCTTGGTAGATTATATTGGGGTGGCTTTATTGAAGTCAAAGATGACTCAGCTGGAACAGCAACACCCAAGACCCAGAGTCGTGAGGTTTCTGAACCTTGGAGTAAATATTTAGTGTCCATTCTTCAAAAACTTTGCTCATTTTAAAATGAGATAGCCTCTAACAGCCTTTATTTAGAGGCAACTACCAAGACTCTGCCTTCATTGGATGAGTGATTTTCAGCTCCTCAACATGTGTTTTTCACATGCTGGGGAGAATAAATAAGGTTAAATATATAAGGTTAAAAAGCAATTCTGTTCCCTTAGCAGGCATCAGAGAAATTGCAAATTACAGCACAGACATTTCGAACAAGACAGGTTTCCAGGGGCTATCTTCAGTTCTGTTTGTGCACAGAATATGGACCACTGTGACTGCACTGGTGTAAAAGTCACAGCAATAAAGTTCTTGGCCACTGGGACCCAATTTGCACTCTTTTTTTGTTGTTGTTGTTTTTGTTTTACTTCATTTCTTACGATCCAGCACCAGAGCCTAGAAGTTCACTCAGTTTATAAGCAGTTGCTCTCTATTGCATCCAGACATGTCCAAGATCTTTTCCTTTCCTATGTCTGTTGCTTTTATCAAATCAGCCTTGTTCCAGGTTATGCCCATTAGCAAGCAGTCCATTCTGTGTCCTGTCTCCCTTGCTCCATCACAGAGAACCTGGCTGTTGATGAGGAGTTAAATATCACAGCTCACAGGCTAGAGGATTTTCAGCTTTTTCAGGAGAGAAGGAACAAATGCCTCATGAATGTCCTCTCCTCCTCTTACTCCTCCAGGACAAGTCTGCAGGAGCTCTCTCTGCCAGGTTAATGGGACACTGTGGGCACAGGGCTCCCATGCTGTTGGGGAGCACTTTGCCCTATCCGGGACAGTCTGTTCCCACCACAGCAGCCTGTCTCTGACTGCAGTACCTTTCAGATTGGTGTGTCTGAGCCAAAGGCTAACTCAGCAGCTTTTCCCACTATGTAAAGCCAGGAT
Organism: Mystacornis crossleyi; assembly: GCA_013400655.1. Taxonomy (NCBI): domain Eukaryota; kingdom Metazoa; phylum Chordata; class Aves; order Passeriformes; family Timaliidae; genus Mystacornis; species Mystacornis crossleyi. The sequence goes on along the minus strand of VYZQ01058402.1, from coordinate 21,620 downwards.
GGGCTTGCATCGTGAACACTTTGTACAGTCCTGGATGTTCTTCCACCCACACAACTTAAAAAAGATACAGCGCAAACTGGAGTGGGGTCAGAGGTACAGAGTTGTTTGCACACAAGGAACAGCTGAATGCCCCAGAATGCTTCAACCTGGAAAACAGAAGACCTGGAAGTAAAGGAAAGAGTTTAATACTGTCAAAAATCAAGTAATCATGAGAAGCATGGAAAGCTTAAGTGGAAAATGGCCATTCACTGCCTTTTCCAGTGCACACTGTGGAGCTCGCAGCTGGTAGTTGGATCAAATCCTACAAAAGAGGGTGGTTTTGCCTAGAGTATGCACTTTAACTGTGGAATGCCAAGACTGTACGTGGGCTCAAGGACAAGCAAAAATCCACTGAATGTCGTTCAGTGTACTACAGAACTTCTGGCTCAGGTAGCCCCTGGTCTGTGAATGGTTGGATGCTGGGAAAGCTTCTGTAGAAGTGGCATGTACACGTGGACCCTCATAATAGGTATTCGGCCACTTTTGACCTCTGCCAAAAACTTGTTACCAGACTAGACAGACCTTTAGTCTGCCTCAGCATGATTTACTACTACACATTCCCCACATAAAATCATGATTTTCCTTTTTTTCCCAAGGACTGCAAATTTATTTCACTGGTATGACATGTAAACACTGATGCACAAAGTCCCTCCTCTCTTCCCCAGGCTACGGCACACCACACTCAGTCCCACACCCAGTCCACTCTGCTGGGGATCAAGCCACATTTTTGTGCTGCCTTTTGCTCTTCTGTCTGGTCTCTGAAGGACAAAGCCTCCCAGCCCCTCTGCCATGTCCTAACACTGTCTTCCCCTGGCCCAGCGTGCCCAGAGCTAGCTGAAGACTTGTCAACTTCAGAGGAACTTTGCAGGGAGTAGGGGGTAAAGGTATCACCAGGGTGGGAGGCTGAGGATAGCCCCAGAGAGAAGGGATTTCTGCACCACTGCCTCTAAGGCTTGGCCAATAAGAAGCTGTAATAATTTTCTGGACATTCAGCAGTTTTTACCTTGGCTGTTAAAGGCAGCTTGGGTTAGGGATACTATAGTGGTACCTGCGCCAGCTCTGAAGGCATCATCAGAGCCCTCACAATGGGCTCAGGCAGACAAGTCCTTGCTGGGCCACCCTGGTCCAGGCAGAGCAGGACAATCACGGTCTGGTTGGGGGAAAAACATTAATGTAAGCTGAATTGGCAAATTTCGTTTTGGGTCAGCCCAAACCACTACATATGACCCAGTGTGAAATATTTATTTTACTTTTGGAAACAAAAGTCTTTTCCCTGTGTTCCGATTCAATAAAAGTTCTTGTTTTGAAAATGTTCACGGCACAAGTGTGTTTCAAAAAAAGTTATTCTCTTCTTTTACATTTAAAGGGGTTTTTCTGACTCCAGCACATTTGACATATTTATTAGCTTTCCCCAACCCTCCCTATCAAAAAGAAGTGTCACTCAGCTGACCTCACCATGGGATCTCTGGCAAAAAGACTGCATTATCGTGCCATAGCAGTTTCTTAACACAAATAATCATGCCCACAAGTTCAGTAGCCCACTGTCGGGGATGGATCTGATCATAGACTGTTGAAGCCTAACTCATTCAAACCAGAGAGGAAGCAGCAGCACAACCAGTGGGGTACAGGCAGCACCGCAGCACTGAATAGAGAAAACACCCAGTTATGTCTTGACACAGTTCACTCCTCCGTGCCAGTGCTCCAGGGGAGTTAATGGTAATTTTAGCCTTGTGTACAAAATCAGGTAGGACAAGGGCTTAGTGGAGGCAAAAAACACTGTCCTACCCCTCACAGCTCCTCTGCTCCTTGTACGTCAGCACTCTGGCCTCCTCCTCACATTTTAGGAAGATTCTGGTGTTCACCTATGCATATTCACAAGATACGCACTGGTTTCACTAAATTATCCTCGAAAGTCTATTTAATTGAAATTAAATTTGTTTAACAAAGTTAACTTTCTTCAGGCCAATACTATGTTCTTCAGCCTTTCTCAAGTGTGTCCGAAGGCTGTGATTCTCTGTCAACATGAGTTACTATGAAATCCCAAGAAACTTTGGAAAAAGCTGAGTCTACATTTGAAAAGAACATGCTAAGCAGCTTGCCAAAATATCATGCCTAGCCTCAGAGACATGTCTTAAAAGTGTGCAACATCTTACTGTAGGATCACAAGATAGTACCACATGTATCCTGAAGCCTGAGTCCGACAGCACTCCCAGAGGTCCTATAAAAATCTGTTTCCTATTCCCATGAAAAGAGCCCACTGCAGCCTCTTGTCTAGAGTCATGACATCTCTATCCTTCCCACAGATTCAGCTTTAGTATTTTTTGTTTTCACAAAACTGTTCACCACTGTAGCTCACTCTGCAAGTGCACCTAATCATGGTCAGTTAATTCATCATTTCTGCTGGTCTCATTAATCTCCCTCTCCCCTTTCACAGATAAACCACATTTAATGGCTGTGTTAAACAACAAGAAGCATGCCAAAGACTATCTTGCATACTTCAGAAGGGTAATGTCCTACCAGACTTATCTGGGAGCTTAAATCCCATTTTGAAAAAGTTCTCTTGGTAACTGAACTACTGAATGCAAATTTCATAATAATTTGTTTCAGAATAGGAAAAGAAACGAAAAGTTCTTTTTCATTTTTTGTCTACATGTCAATATCTCGATTTCAAGTCCTCATCATAGAACTTTCCTCAGGTGCAACCTTATGTGTTGTTTAAGTGTTTGCCCTTTAAATGTGTCTCTCCATTTCCTGTTCCCAGACATAACCACTCCAAGTAGAGACCTCAGCTCAACTTGGCAGGGGCCATGCTAAATCCACCTCCCAATCCTATCTGCCGCTTGTGTTATCCCAGCAAAGAGGCAATGGCATCCTGCCGTTGGATGCTGTCCGTGCCTGTGTTCCCTCATGGCCAGGGTCTGCCGGACAGCAAGCAATACACAGCATTTAGTGCTCATCAAACCCTCGCTGTGACTACCCGGCACACCCATATGCTGCAGAAACACCACTTTCCACTTCTTTGTTTATTTTTTAAAGCTGGGTCTTTGATCTTCTAGGTAGTAATAATTTTCCAGCCATCAAACAGGCATGAGGACTGCGGTATGTGCCTGCCACAGCCCCAAACCACGACTGGGAGCTCTGAATACCCTCTATCGTTAGCCCCAACAGGACACCAAAGCCAGGCTCAGATGCTGAGCCCTCGCTGTCTCAGCTAAACTTATGTATTTTGCTGTTAACTATTTTTGAAACAGGATGGGAGGATGTGGCAGAAGCCAGACGTAGAGATCACTTGAATCTGCCTGCATCTTTCGCTTAAAGCAAGCCCACCTAAAATGTAGAATGGCTTTTCACCTTGAAAGCAGAGATTTATTGGAGGATCCTATAATAGATAGGAAGGGGAAATCCACAGCCAGAAGGCAAAATTGATGAAGGATTTTCTCGGAACACAAACTATGAATAAAATAATGCATTTCTCCCAAACACCTCCCTTCCTTTTTTCAAATAATCTTTTCACAGGTTTATTTCTTTTTAATTACAACAGAATGTAAAATCTCTAATTAGGAAGCACAGAGAAGGAAATGCTGAAAAATGTCAGCATAGGAGAATCTATTACCCAAGTTAAATTAAAAATTACTTTGGATCCATAATCAACAATCTCTCTCCAGCCTCTACCATCCTGAGTGCTATCTTCTCCTGCCTCCCTCAGTAAGGAGGGATACCAATGTGGTAGGTGTATCTCTTCACAGGTTTGTTTTCAGCCATGGTCAGTTTGTTTTTTCAAGGGACTGTTTATATTTCCTTTAAAGAATATTTCTCCAAGTATCATAAAGTTATACTGTTCCTTGGCATTTTAGCAGTCTTCTGGAGCTCTGATCTCTTATATGCTTTCATTGAACAGCTATTTTTTCCTCACCCAAAGATTTCAAACTCACTTATCACATGGACCAAACATGACTAAATAAGTGTACGATGTCTGGAAAACAGTCTGATGAGAATTTTTGGTGTAGAGATGACTGTAAGGCAGAAAAACCCCAAGGAATTGAACTTTTATTAATCAGGTGCTTTTCTGTAGCATTGCAGCGTGAAATGGTGTCAATTTTTTGCCATGCTTTGGAAGGCTGCCGGCTCCCCATGCTGTGTGCAGGAGAGCCAGAACCTCCAGCAGGATACTGCTGTGGCTACCCTGGCAAACCACCTGCAATTCGCCACCTGTGATGCACCATGGCCCCTGAAATGGGACAGAAATCAGGTGGGTTTGTATTTTATAATCATAGAGATTCCGCAGACAGTTGCATCTCCTGTAAAACACACTAGGAATCATGGCCAGTGTTTATAGCTACAGGCCCTGCCATTTTCAAACAGGAATTACAAATGCCTACTGCAGACCACAGTGATCACTGCGGACCAGGGTCTGAGCTCATTACCCTGCAGAGAATCTAACACAATTCAGTCACTCACGGCTGGTACTTTGGACTTGCACCAGTGTCACTGTGATCAAACTCTGCCTCTCTGCCTGTTTCAAAAACAGTATTTAGAAAAAGATGCCAAAAGTATCTTTTTCTCAGTACAGGCACTGGCTAAGAGCATGTCCTTGGTTATTAGAAACCTCTCACAGTCTGGTCACATTTATTTCAAATATTACCATCCCCTCTGCAAAATTCATTCTGTCCTGCAGCATCGGGTGCTCCAGGGGTCACAGTGGGACCAAACCCCTCAGTGAACACAGTGTAACTGCCTGAAGAATATTTTGGATCACTGCTTAGCCCAGTTGTTGACTGAGCCTGCACACAAGGGTCCTGGCAAGGCTGGAGACAGAGGCAGAGCCCTAACTATACTTGTCTAGTTTCATGCAGGAAATGGCCCCTTCTATCTAAATCGATGTTCCATGTAGGTTGATTGCCCTACCAACAACAGTGGGCTCAGGAATTTGACTGCCTGGGGAGAAAAGTGACGCTTTCCTCATTGCCTTAGAAGTACGGATGGAGTATAGGGCATAGGTAGCCTGACTTGATTAGATTTTACACTTGTTTCTGAGAATGAGAATCAGAATTAGAACTGCTTCAGCTCATGGGCCTTAGAGACTCAGACCTGCCATCACAGAACATTGTGGGCATCAGCTTTTGTCCATCAGGACCTTGCAAATTTCAGCAAATCACTTTTCCCTTCCATCCCCTGCTCCTGAGCTTGGGACTGACAGGAAACTTCTTCATGTGTTCACTGCTTGAAGGTGCTACAGAGTGAGATCAGATGGGAGTTAGAGGAAGCAAAGTAAAAACTGATATGTTTGAATTCATATGGTGTCTGGAGAACTAATTAGTCTTGGTTTTGGTGAACACAACTGGGGGTAATGATACTAATCAGCCAAGCTGACTTGCCATTTCCCTGGAGACCTTCAGTGCATTAAAGGAAAAAAACATTACGTTATGATTTTGACACCGACACAACTCCATGCACGCAAAATATTTTAAAGCAAGTGCATAAATAATGTAAATACCAAAAGAGAAAGGTTTACAGGCCTGAGAGCAGCGAAGAGATGTCATAATGAAGTAGAAACAGAAACAGGTGGAGCAGGCAGATTGAGCGCCTGTCTAATCCTTTCACAGCAGAGTGCCATAAAAGTTCTTAAAGTAAGGCTGGTCAAAATTTTCCATACAAACTTTTCTACTGAACAGTAAAAAGAGTACTTTTTTATGATTACTCTAATTTTTCTTTTTTTTTTTTTTTACCCACAACAGCTGCTTTCCATGAAAATTTTGAACATTTTGTGGAAAGGCCAGAAAACACCCAACCCTCTGTCTATGGTAACTAAACATTTTCAGACAAAAAAATTACATTTTTGGTGAGAATTAAAGAATGGCCTGTAGTTTTGAGACATGACTAATCCCTTTGTTGCCAAACACTGAATACTTCTTGGTTTTCCACTAAAAAGTCCAAAATATTCTCTGGGTGAGGGGGGCACTTTCCAAACCAGCAGCACTTTAAATATCCAAATAAAAAATTCAAACTCAGTTCCAGCTTTAAGGGATGGCCAGTGCTGAGATCTTTGTAAGGAAGGAGTATTGGGAGCTGGTCAAAGAGCAAAACCAAGCAGAAAAACAGACTGATTCTGGACAGGATGAAAAGAGAAATGGAAAAAACCAGAAAAACCATTGTGGTGGGTTGATGCTGGTTGGCTTCCAGGTGCCCACCAAAGGTGTCCTATTGCTCCCATCCTCAGCTGGGCAGGGGAGAGGAAATACAATAAAACTTAAGGATATATGATATATACATCATAAGTTCAGGATGGGGAGAGGTCACCAATTACCATCACAGGCAAACCAGACTCTACTTAGGGAATATTATTGAATTTTTTAGCAATCAGAAGAGGGTAATGAGGAAAAAGAAAAAAAATCTTAAAACACTTTCCTATTACCCTCCCTTCTTCCTGAACTCAGCTTCACTCTCAAATTCTCTACCTGCTTCCATCCAGCAGCACGGGGGGTGGAGGAATGGGGACTGTGGTCAGTCCATCACAATTTGTCTCTGCTGTTCCTTGCTCCTCAGGGGGAGGACTCCTCACCCTCTGCCCCTGCTACAACAGGGTCCACCCCAGTGGGTCCCTCCCTCAGGAGACAGTCCTTCATTAACCTCTCCATGATGAGTCCTTCCCACAGGATGCACTTCATATGCTTCTGCAGCATGGGTCCCTTCCACAGGGTGTAATCCTTCAAGAACAGACTGCTCCAGCATGGGTCCCCATGGGGTCACAAGCCCTGCCAGGAGCCCGCTCCAGCATGGGCTTCCCACAGGTTGACAGCCTCCTTTGGGCATCCCACTGCTCTGGCACAGGGTTCTCCACAGGTTATGGGTGGATCTCTGCTCCCCTGAGAACCCCCATGGGCTGTGGGGAACACTCTGCCTCACCCGAGTCTGCACCAGGGGCTGCCAGAGCAGGGGAATCTCTGCTCTGGCACCTGGAGCACTTCCTGCCCCTCCTTCTCCACTGACCTGGGTGTCTGCAGAGCTGCTTCTCTCACACGTTCTTACTCCTCTCTCCCACTGCAATGGGTCTTTCACAGCAACCATTCCCCTTGTGAACTCTGTTATTCCAGAGAATCCATTGCCCCTGCTGGGCTCAGCCTTGGCCAGTGGCCAGCAGTGGGCCCATCTTGGAGCTATGTGGCATTGGCTCTGTCAGACTGGGGGAAACTTGTGATGGCTTCTCAGAGAAGCCACCCCTGTAGTCCCCTTGCTACCCAAATCTTAACATGCTAACCCAGTACAACCATCAAAAAAGAAAGTAATTTAAGCTATTTGGCTGGGAGAAACAGTGAGAGAACTGGAGCTGACATTGGCAATTTTGTTGTAGGAAGTGTCAAATGGTTTGGGTTTGGATGGCTGAGAAGCAGTTTGCAACTGAGCATCTAAAGACTTGAAAACCAAGTAGTTACAGTCTTGAATACTTGGCCACTCAGTGGCCCTGTCTGCCTCACTATCTTTGGTTGCTTTATAATGATAGAGAAATGCAGGGTACATTTTTTTAATCTGCCTTTTCCAGGGCAGGCATTGTCAGGCCAGAAAGATTTCTCTGGCCTAGTGAAATATCATCCAGTAAAATAAATACATTATTGAAAGAAGTTAAATCAAACTCTAAAATACTAACATTTACTGCAGGAATCTTATAAGGTGCTGTATACTAAAAATAGTTATTTAAGGAAACTGTTCTGTTGGATTGGAGCCAACACTTGTGTTTTTAGTAATAAAATATTTCATCTCATTTCACCTCTAACTTTTGATCTTGCGGCAGGTATCACCAGAAGATGGCAGGGTAAGCCAAGGCAGCTGTAAATGTCATCATGCGTTAGTATAGGACCTGGAGTTATTTTAAACCTATTTATTTGTGTGATTCACTTGCTTTTGTATCACCTAGAAGCTTAATTTACAAATGCATTTGTAGCCTGGGGTAGATTTTTCTCATGAAATTTCAGGTTTAAACACGTTACTGCAAATGATTCCCAGCAGCTGAAATGATAATGGAGGCCAAGTAGTAAAAACTTCTGGAGGAGACAAAAGACACTCTCTATGGGTCCCCTGTAACCTCTGAAAGCTTCACCAAGCCTAAAGAGAGCTAAAATGTAACACATCTCTCAAAAAGATGCAGTCTTCTGTGAAAGCTGGGGAAGACACTGATGGAGCTGATGATCTGGTGTCTATGGTAGAGCAGAAACGGTAGTAAGAAAAACACTCCTGGAATGAAAAAGACAAAAGTGTTGGAGCTCTGTTCAGCCATGTTAGACAGGAGGAAGAGAGGGAATTATTCTTCTGCAAAAGGAGCAAGCAGGTCACACAAGGAATTGAGGTTAATTAATCAGAGACTAAGTAAAAATAGTCAAAGCCTGCTTAAAAATCAAATGCTTTTGGTCCTGCATCCTGGTGGTAAAGTTGCACAACATGAACTCAGGGAGGGAGCAACACGTTGGGCACCCTCAGCTCAGCAGTGAGAATATCAAGTAATTGGTGTCAGAAGCAAGAGCACTCCTATCAGATGGGCACAGTGGTATCACAAGGGGTGGTCTGAAAGCAGACCCTGTCCTGGTGCTACAAAGGTTCTGTCTCTGGCAGTGACGTGCTCATAGAGACATCATCATCAGCATGTGTCCACCTGAACTGGGAAAAATGTGGTGGATGAGGNAAGGAAGGAAGGGAGGGAGGGAAGCTGAGAAAAGAATATTTAAAAGCAAGGGAAAATGACCAGTCTCCTCATCACAGACAGTATAGGAGTGGCAACAAAGGACTCACAGAAGAGGAAGCGGCTGTTTTCTTGAGCAAGGATAAAAAGCTGTCTAAGAAAAGGAAAGTCTAATCTACAGTCTCTTCTTCCTTTAAAATCTTACCAAATGGACACATGTTGAAGGATATGATTTTCATGAGGGTGGAAGTTCCAGGTAAGCATGGAACAACCATCATGCTCACATTGCATCTCTCTTTGGACTCGGTGGAGATGTGAACTATTTTCTCAGCCTGTAAAAAGCCAAAGGGAGTCACAGCCAGTAGTGATAGAAGAAGAACAAGTAGACACAAAGGAAGAAGAGGAAAGCATGAGTGGGACATGTGGCTCAGTCCAGGGTAAATGGCAAGGCTATGCAATTCCTGAATTTCCTCTGGGAGCAATCCCAGTTAGTTTACTTTAAAGAAGCTCTTTTCATGTCAGAATAGTTACTTTTGGTTCCCATCCTTGTGCATAAAGTATTATGGCCTTTTCATTAAGAATGTGCCCAAATTTCACTCTGTAGTGACATTCATGTCAAGCTGGAGTCCTGGCAGCAGGTTAACTTCAACCTCACAAAATAAGCATTGCTTATTTTCAATCCCCTGTAGAGTGAAAATAACATCTAGTCCCTTCAGTTGGTTTGCTGCTTAAATAAAACTAAAAGACTTTAATGTAAACTGTGAAATACAAAATCTTTAAGTTAATTAATTCTCCTTCTCTAACTTGAATTTTTAGGCACTTTTCCTTAGAGCAGGATAAATTTAAAAACCTACTTCTGAACTTATTAAGGCCAGTATAAATAAGGAGTAATGGCTCATGCTAATGGAAATACACTTGTGTATAAATTAGCAAAACCAGATTTAGTTTCATGCTGTTTTGTGTTGTACTATGTCTAGTTTCACTCAGTCCTCACAGTTACATTTCAAGAGGTGGCGTTGTGCCTTGCACACTTGCACAATAAGTAAGTATTAAATAAACAGAGATACAACAAAAATATGAAGTTTCAGAATATTCAGGAAATCATCATTTCCTGGAGGTGAATAAATGTTTTAGAAAAAACTCACCCAGCAGGAAATGGAGCTATCTGAAGTGGCCAGTAGGTTCAGAGGATGTGGAAAGGGGTTTGTTCAGAGGCGCTAAATAAACAGAGTAAAATGCCTTGGGAAATAGTTCCCTTTATTTACTTTCTTGGCTAACAATGTTCATTTTACATTCAGCCTTCAGTGCAAGAGACACAAACAGGCCCCATGGAAGATTACCAAGTTGAGTGTAAACTGATACACAGCCTTCCTGGTTCTGCAGGCATCCTGAATTGATAGCTAAGGGAGATCACACTGCCCGGCTCTACTCCTGAGTACCATAACTGTGCATATTAAGTATTAGGCAAGTTAAATAATATCAAAACAACATTTCACAGCTCTGAAATTTAACATGTCTGCTTATCCCTTGGCCAACTGACCTCCAAGTCACAGGAAACAATACAAGCATATATTGATAGAAAAGCCCATGGCATATCAAAACCTACTAAGCAGGAGATGACATCAAACCTTAAATCTAAACATCAGCAACACAAAAGGGAAGAATGCAAATAATGACTTTCATGCTTAGATCTTTATAGTCTTCTGTCTCAATACATCTGTGAAGCTGACACAGAATTCCATGAACACTGTACTGGAATATCACAGAATACAAGGACCTTGCTGCATTTTTCAGCTCTAGCCATGCCTCAGGAAAACAGGCTCTTCAATCCAGGCCCTTGAGCCACTGTCAGATGGTGAGCACAGACTATATAGTTTCCTTGTTTTTTCTCCCACTGTTCTTTCTCCTTGCCTTAAATTCTGGTGAGTTTTAATTCCTCGCCATGACACTGTAGAGAGAAATGGATCATCTTGAACTCTCCGAGTGGTCTTGACTCAGACACCAAGAGCAAGTTTTTCTAAGTTTTCTACATGGGTGCTACTCCTATACCCCAGTAAAATCAAGAGGTTGAATGGAATTAAGACAGTTAACATGCATAAGGATATCAGACCGGGGAGAAAAAATGTGTTCACAACTTTATGTGCCAAAACAGCTTAGTAAATTTATCCTTATTTTCCATATGCTTCAGCTGCTGGTGTGTAAGGTTGAGGCTGTTACCCCTTTACGCCTGTGGAGGACATGAGGACTTGTGGTACAAGAGCTGTGTTTTCCTGCCCAGCTACACAATGCTTGGCACCATGGGTCCCCAGCATTACTTGTTAATGAAATATTAACAGCAGTGATGCCATCTGGACCTGCATCTCACTGCCACTCTGAGGTCCAAGAGAGAGGCCTTTTCAGGGATATGCTCCATTACTGGAGTTGTCATTCATGGAGCTTCCACAGAAAAGATGAAAATGTGGACATGAGGAGAAAAATAGGAGGGTCCTGAGAAATTAGGAGGAAGGGTAGAGAAATTGGAATAGGCAGTGGACAAACACAGTGAAGGAAGAACTAATGCGTGAAGAAAAAAATGGGAGGAGAGATTACAGCCAAAGAAGCCAGAAAACATGTACTAGGGACTTTGAAAAGAAGCAGAAGTAAGATCTGGATGGACGAGAAAAGGTGGACCAAGAGAGCGAGGGGGAAAAGTTCCAGTGGGTCTGATAGCAGAGCTCTGATGAGGCTTCACACATTTCAAAATGGAAATATGGGCTCCCCCCCAGCAAAATTGGGCTTCCACTGCCAGCAAAATTGTTTCCACAGCTGAGACTGCAGTGCCAGCGAATGTTTGCAATCAGCCCATCCAGGTGCTCTGTGATACAGGCTGCACCAGACTCAACCCATCAAAGCAATGGGAATAAATCTGAGGGCCAGGAATTGGGCCCCTGCTTGGCTGCCGCTGTGCAGAAATGAGAACGTAAGTAGCCAAAAAAAGACACATTTAAGGTATAACTCAACAAAAATAAGAAACAGACCTTTTGATAGCAGACATTAGCAAATCAAGTTCATGGTATTAGAACCAGCTATCCTGAAGGAGGGACAAGGATTCTGGATGCTGCTGTAAGAGTCTGATATGCCAATTTGCAGACATTCCAACCATTTCAATTTTTAAACTGGACTTACACCGGCAAACTATCCTATCTGAGCTCTTAATCAATATTGTATGAACTAACACAAACTGCAGAGATTCAAAGCCTCATCAGTTTTCAGTCTCTTGCATCCCAGTGAACACCAGTATGACTTCTCTGGTGGGCCCTTGGTCTCAGCAGGCGAGTGCACCAGTGTCAGTGGCTGCTACATCATCACCACCACCGAGCTGCAGCATTGTTTCATGTTGTCTCAGGGGATCCAAAGGCAGGGCACTTAGCACTGCTTTGTTCCACCAGTAGCTGTACTGACTTTGGTGGGGGTTGTTAATCCAGTCAGTTCTAATAGGGGCATGACAATTCGGTCTGATGGAAAAGTGAGAGATACTTTGACCCAGATCTGTTTTTTCGAGCATAGTTTCAACACATTGAGTACATTATATAGCATGGGGTAGGCGAGATTTTCTATAAACAAAATAATAATCCAAATCCCAGTGAATACCTCCTCGTGGATCTGTACCAGCAAACAATAAAATTAGGCTGGAAGGTGCCCTCTGGGGCACCATGTCCAACTCACTGCAGTTGCAAGCAACCACGTCATCGAATCTCCTCATAACCATTAATTCACCTTTGTTTACTAGGGCGTCAGGTGTTATCTATTTAACTATGTCAAATATTCATCTTTTTATCACTGCAACACAGAAGGTTTTGTGAAGGAATCCAGTTCTTGGACCAGAGAGGGAACAACATGGCTGCTCATGCATCAGCTTCTCTTGGCCTCTGTCTGGTCTTTGTTTGCACAGGACTTGAACGTTCACAACATATATTTAAACTCACAATCAAATCCTGATATGATTCAAATTTATGGGAGTGTTCCACACCAGCTAAACTGAACCAAAGCCTTGCTCTGCTGGATGAAGATTATTTTAAGGATAACCACCCACTTTCCCGGGAGGCTTTCTGCAATCAGCAGCTGAATGACTCTGAGTGGATGTAACCGGGCTCACATATGGTGCTCAGCATGTGACTGGCAAGATCCCTGCCCTTGTGTTACATGGGATATGGAAAAGCTACCACATCAGGAGATGCTGTTTTCCCCAGCACCCCACAGTGCTCCATGTTATGCTTAGGCTGTCCTCCCTCTCCTAGCCCCTTGCCTGGGCTGGGCTCCACTTCAGCTATGAGGGAAGAGACCCAGGAAACTTTTCACCATTGCTCTGTCTCGAATTCTCCTTCACTGCAATCTCTCCTTGAAAAATACCCTCCTGCTGTTACATTAGCACTGTGACAATACTGAAAGTTTGCAGTGGCACCCAGAGGGTGTTAATTTAAGCAAAGTGTTGGGCAGTTTTAGAAGAGCACCAAGAAGGACTGAGTCTTGAGCAACTTCATTTTGTATTTTCTCAGCCCATTCCCTAAAACTTCTGCGGCAAAGAACCATGGATCCAAATTGGTTCAGTCGGCTGCCTAATGTGCTTGATGATGGTGCAAATCAAACAGAGGTAACCAAGTCCCCTATGCCTACTTTCAAATCTGCCCCAACACAGCATGCAAAGTCAGGCAAGGCACCAACTTGACACTGATTTTGCAGCCCTCATTATTTCAGGCTCCCTTTGACTGCACTTCACAGCCCCCCAGTGCTGACAGCAGCCCCCTTCTTTGTGTGAGGCAGAACAAAAAAGGATGGTTTACTGATCCCATCCTAAGCAGGAGGCTAGAAATCTCCCTCTTTGAAAGGCCAAATCACAGGCAACGCAAAAGGGGGCAACTTGTCTCTTGGGGAAGCTCAAATCCACTGTGAAGGAGAGAAAGGAATAAAGGCAAAATTTTCCATGAATTTCCAAATGAATGATATGCCTCCTGTGAAGAAGACAGTATATTTCTTTTGGTAAATCATTAGTCACAAAACAAATTTCAGGTTGGCTGATCGTTGTCTGAAGTTTGAACAAATTCAATAAACTGGTTTTGACAAAACAAATGAAGTGGGGGGGGCGGGGCTTAACATATCAGAAAGAGTTTGTTTAGACACTTTCTGAACATAAGCCCTTCACATTTTGACACATATAACTTTCTGGGTACTTAGAATCAAGGTCATGTAAAAAAAGGTCATGCAAATAAAATTGGTGGCAGTTAACTTTCCATCCAATAACACAAAATTAATACCCTTAACTAAAAAATGGAAGATGTAGGTTGGATTTGTTCCTGTGGCTCAAGGAGCTGCATCCACATTCCGGAAAACTCCGCTGGCCATAAGTCAGTGCTGGTGTGTTTCCGCTCTCCTGGATCCTTGTGGATGGTGCTGCAGTCTGCAAGTTAAGTGTCCTTTCTGATTAAAACGACTGGCTTGAACTAAAGCCTCCCACCCCTTCAGAGGACAGTAGTCACTCAGCCAGTTGTTGGTCCCTCTCAGCTTTTCCTGGTGCTCTGCCAGTAGCCCACGTGTCAGGCTCGGGATGCTCCAAGGAGGAGAGCACTGGCAGGAGGTGAGGATGACCAATGCAAAGGAGGGAGTTCTAGCCAGGAGCACAGCTGGCAGAGCTGCCTGCAGCAGCACATCCTACACTTCCTTGCAACTTGGGCAGAAGAGTAACCAGGGATTCCTTTCAAGTCAAAGAGATGTGCAAGCTGCTGCCAACTTTACGAACTTAGCATTCAATTTTCTTGGCTTTTACCCCAGAACTCCAAGCAACAAATTTAAAGTGACTTTCTACCCCAAAAGTTTGGGGGTTTTTAACCTCTTTTTACTCGGGCAAATTAAAAATCCTGATGTTGGGAGAGTAGAATGTGATCTGCATTTCAGTTATTTATTTCAATTACTTTGCAGATCAGCAACAAACTTACAATTTGGTTATTTACTCAATCCCTCCTTGCTGCCCTCATTTGACCTCTTCCAATTTTATTTTGATGTTTGGATAAAACCGACTGTTTTTTCCAAATTATCCCAGGAGCAGTTGTCTTTTTACTTCGGGTAAAGCACCAAGGAGGCCTAATTGTTCACCCCATCCCTGGAGAAAAGTTTAAAACTTAACCTTACTAACATATTGCTTCCAAATTAATTTCATACATCACTGTCTGCATTTCTAGTAGATAGAGTGGAAAATAAAGAATCCATTTGTTTGGCATAAAAAGATTAAAAACCCAACATAATTTTCCAATTTTGTGTTTCTTAACATGCTTCATTGTACAGCTGAGGGAGAAATCAG
Organism: Mystacornis crossleyi; assembly: GCA_013400655.1. Taxonomy (NCBI): domain Eukaryota; kingdom Metazoa; phylum Chordata; class Aves; order Passeriformes; family Timaliidae; genus Mystacornis; species Mystacornis crossleyi. Next base: position 6,582 of record VYZQ01058402.1, on the reverse strand, counting down.
CTGAATTTCCCTCATGCCTGACCATATGATCAGGAGGCAGCTACTGCGGGTACAGTTCTGTGAGGGAACTCTTTTGAAGTCAGAAGTCAAAAAGACTTTCAGGGGTTTAAAAGCCTTTTTAATGTGGTCTCTTTTCTGTGTGGAGTGCAGTCCACACTTAAAGGGCTTTCTATGTGCCTGTGAGAAATGCCTTTCTTGAAACTGATTTTTCAACCCTGCTCTACAAAATCTGTGCAAAAGCTGAGACCACTCAGTAGATCCTCACATGCTTCAGTGTGTGCTCATCTTAACCATGGTTCTGTGAGGTCCCAAAACCAAGAGAAGTTTAGTCTGGATCAGATAATGAAGGTCACAGTCTGAAGGCTGAATGCAAATTATGAAGGTAACAAAAAACTTATTTTTCTTCTTATTCTCTTTAAAGTTGAGGACATCTGCTTTGCTCTCAACTGATTTTACTTTTCACATGGCAACCTCATTGTATTTTAATTTGTCCGTCACTCAGTGAGGTCGCTGTGTGTCCCAGGCAGGTACCAAGCTTGTGGAGGTCAGGTAGGACCAGGTCTTTGTGTCCCTTCAAACACAGGCTGCAGTCCTCAGGGGCAGGACAAGCATCATTACACTCCAAAAAGTGCCTTCTCAGAGAAATATTTGTAGGCATTGCCTCAAAAAGGGTAAAGGGTTCCTAACATGGTAGGATTTCCTGCCTTTTCTTGTCATGACCCATCTGGTAGGAGCTGCCTCAGGCACAGAGTGGTTTTGGGTAAGGCTTGGTCTTTCCTCCTGTGGCACCACAGCTGGGAGAAGGCTGTCTTGTGCCAAAACATCGCCTGCAACGTGCTGGGCACCATTGGTGAGGCCCATCATGGTTATGGAAATCAGGTGGCTGTATGCCCTTCCTTTGAGCCTTGAGCAACAGCAAAAAGAGTGGGTCTGGAATTGCCTCCTTCTCCCCTTACTCATTGACTCTCCTTTCCAGTGTAACCATTCAGGCTGCGGTGCAGACTACAGGGGAAAAAAGAAAAGGAAAAAAAAAGGAAAAAAAGAAATCCAAACGGTTTCTGGAACACATTTCGGTTTTCATAGTCTTGTCACCCAGTCCGAGTGCAACAGTCAAAGTAATTATGCAACCTTTTAAAATATCACAGTGACATATGAGGTAATGCCACTTTCTACTCAGGCTCCGTTGGGAGCTGCTAGGCTGAGCCCTGCAGTCAGCAGTGTTTTTGGAGCAAGCACTCATCCACCTTCACTTTCACAGGGAAACGGGAGTTCCCAGAGCCCAGACAGGATGTCATGGCACAGAAACACCCCTCTGATGTGAAAGTCTCCTTCATTTCTGAATGATTGTTTGATGAAAACAGGAGTTGCTGTAATTCTGATTTGGGAAGATAAATTGTTTGTTATCGGAATAGCTCATGGATCAAACTGGCTGAGATCAGCTGTGAGAGTGTGTTCAGCCATAGAGAAACATGGAATAAAGCTAGAGCTGTAACATTTTTATAGCCTGATTGCTAACTCGTCTCCACGGATTTTGCCTAAAGTCACCTAGAGTCTCTGAGAAAGCAAATAACATGTTTTCTTTTACTAGACCCGTTAGTTGTTATTTTAGCGTTTCTTTCATATTGAGCACATGGAACAAGCAAAGCCTGACTAATCCCACAACCTTTTCTTCAACTCCATGCAACACAGCAAACCCATCACATCCCCCTGGACTGTAGAGGAATGAGAAACTGCCCATTTGTCGTGAGGTGACTGTATGCTGTTACATCCCCTATCACTGGTCTATACCCAGACGTGATTTCTGTGCCTTGAAACGGAGCCCAAGAGAGAAGAGAGGAAAAAAAACAAAAAAATCCCAGTTTTTGTGCTTCAAGGACATAGAGATTAGGGGCTGTTGCTGCTGAGGAGCAAGGAAGCACCCTTCCAGTTCTTTTCTTGGCTCTGGTTCTTCAGAGAGAGAGAGAGAAAGAGACGGAAAGTGATTTTTTTTCCCCTGGGACTTTGGTTTTTTTCCTCTTTCCTTCTGGACTTGCTGAGAACATCAGAACCCCACCGTGGGACTTTCCACCAGCTTTGTGGGGGGGGTCCCCACTCCGATCCAGCTCCGATCCCAGAGAGGAGAGCAACCACACCCACAGAAGCACTGTAATATCTT